>VZRW01013460.1:174582-186303 GCA_013398125.1 Aegotheles bennettii | reverse complement strand
CAAGACCCGCCCCGCCGCCGCCCAGAACGCCTCCGCCGTGGTCATCTACAACGTGGGCTCCAGCAACGCCAACGAGACCATCACCATGCCCCACGCAGGTGAGCCCCGTGCCGGGGCGGGAGGCGGTGCGGGAAGGGGCCNGGGTGGAGGTGCTGCCCGCGGCGGTGCTCCGGGCGTGGAAAGTTTGGGAGAGGTAAAGTTTGGCTCCAGTCGGGGGAATGGTGGGGACCCTGAGCCAGCCCTCCGTGGGTACCGGTGTTCTGGTGTGTCCTGAGGATCCTCTGGCAGGTGCCGTGCGGGCTCGGGTGGGAGTGAGACCTTCGGAAGAGAAGCGTAGTGTTTATGGTGAGGCTTATCAGGAGATGCCATAAAGTCGGGAACACAGCGTCCACTGCCTCGGCTGCGATAGTGTAAGAGCCGTGGGATCGAATAGGAATGCTGAACAGCTGATTTGGTGAGGGATTTTGTCCAGGAGTGGGACTGGAGAGGGGCTCAGTCCCAGGTGAGCACTGCTGGAGTTTGTGCTCGAATCCCACCATGTGCTCATCAGCTAGAACCGAGCAGAAACCCAGCCATGGGAAACCACCCAAACCTCGGGTTATGCCCACAAAAAGCACTTGGTTTTGTAACAGTGTTTGATCTGAAATAATGTTGTTTTAAAAACAAATCGCCAGATGCATGGTTAGGAATGGTGTTTTCTGCCAGGGGTCAGTGGTCTGTCCTACCAACAGCCTGTGCCGTGGAGACCGAAATGCCACCTATTGTGAAACCTCAGCTTGGTCTGCATCCAGCTGACTGATCATGGCCAGCTGTTGGATGCCAGCTGAATCTTAGCAGAGTTCAGGGTAAATGGAAACACAGGGTGCAAAACGGGATGTTATTCCAGTGGCATTTTAAATTTTCACGGTAAAACTAGCATGGATGTCCTGAAAAACAGTTTGTTGCCCAACTACAATTCTATAATTCTGCTGATGCAAAAGTAGTGCTTTTGGAACCTCTCGTGTGCAGTCTGAGATTAACCACTTCTTTGGGGAAATTCACATTTCTTTGGCTGAATCGGTGTAAGATGGGAGATTTTTAGTATTTTCTGTTGGTCTTGTGAAACAAGCAAGTCGTAACCTCTTGAGCTTCTTAAAACTTGTGTGTTATAACCTGCACACGGCTTAGTAGGTGTTCAGATTATACTTCTTGGTACTCCAGATATCACACATTATTTATTAAACAGTGTACAGCAGTAGGAGCTTGGCATATTTATGCACCCTTAAAGTAAATCTGTTTCACAACTTGATGCATCGCTTGTTCTTGTCTTAGTGAGTTTCTCTGAAACTCCCAACATGTTGGATCAATTAATGGCTTGCCTGTTTTTAAAGTATGCACTAAGCTGGTTTCCCACACAAATGATGTTTTATTAAGAAACAGTGGGAGTAAAAAATATGTCCAACCTTTTAAAATGTTAGAGCTTTAGTTTGTTCTAAAGTCTGAAGTGAAGCGTGCAGGGAATCTTTCTTACTGAAAGTGGCCTCAGCGTCAAAAATATGAACACTGTATCACTTATCTTGGGGGCAGCTTCTTTTATGTCATATGACTCCTTCCAGTTTATTCTGAGAATTCTTTTTGAGTACTGGATGGATACCCAGCAGTGTGATTGCACGGTACCAGAGGCTGAAATGAAACTTGCAGAAAATAATCTGGACTTGTTGAACGCAAGCAGTGAGACTGAAGGGCTTTGCTGATTGATTCTAAGAGGTTGTCTCCGTTTTAAGGATTTTTGCTCTGTGAAGTTGAAAAGTGGTTGTTGGTCTTGCCCTTAGGGAAAACCTGCCCTCTGTGTACAGTTAAAGCTCAGAGGAGTTTTAGAGCATAAATCTGCTGGAGCAGGAGGAAAATTAATTATTCTTAAACAAATATTTGACGAACTAGCAGAGATTCAGAACTGGGTTTATCTTTCCTCTTCCTCTTGTACCCCTGCTACACTGGGATAAAGCAAATGTGTAAGCTGTGTAAAATTATCTTCCTGACTTGCAGCCTTTGACGTTAGCTTGGTCCCAGTCTAAATAATAGCACAAGATTCAAGGGAAGAATGAATCAGGTTTTTGAGTTCAGCAGCATCTGCGGTGCTCTGCCCACGCCAAATCCTGGAGTGGGAAGAAGAAAATTCCATCCTGGAAATACTTGGGGGGTGGGAGGGGAGGGTGAAATATGACCTAAAAAGCAATTTAAATGTCGAAAGAAATATGATGTTACACTCTCTCTCTTTTTTTTTCCTCTTTTCTCCCACAGTTGTTTTTTCCTGAGGTTTCATATAAGCTTAAATAAACTCTTTCTATACAGAAAACAGTATATCCTGTTGCATAACAACATGGCTCCTGCCCTTACTAAAGAAGTATTTACTCCCAAGAGAGCTGTTTCTTTTCCTTATGCACATTTTTTTCTTCTGTATGTTTTGCCTTCTTTCTGTTACTGTCATTTTATCTCCTTGTGCTACTTTTTCTGCTCCTCTCACCCTCGTTCTCATTCTTCATCTCTACCCCCGTGCTTCATTCCCCCTCTTGACCACGTTACTGTGCTGTTTCGTAGTGCTTTGCCCTTGCCACTTTCTCCCCAAAGCTCTCTTTCTCCTGCCAAAGATCCTACTTCACAGCTGTATGTTTGATTGTATTTTCTGGTTTCTGTTAGAATGCATGCCAGTGACCCTTTGCTAACGTGATGCCTCCTGATTTTAAAATCTATAGGCAACTGTAGCAAGATGCCATTCTCCAATTTGAAGCAGGGTTGGTAGACCTCCCTTCCCCCCTGACTCCCCCACCCCCAGTCAAAACCAGTGTGGTGTTATATGGAAACCTGTTGTGGAAATCTTCAAATACAGCTTTCCAGGATTTATTTATAGTGCACCGGACAGAACCAACAAAGCATCTGATGTGAACCAGTTTGGTCACTGTACTGAAAGCCTTTGCTTTCAGGGAGCCTGTTCTTAGGTCACTGCTTGCACATCCAGAAGAGCGAGATAGAGCTGTGCCATCTGCGTTCACGGGGAACGAGGAGCTCTGTGGTTCTCGCGCTAGGACACGTGTAGCATTGGCATCATCTGCTACAGCCTTTGCAAAGCAGCATCTTTATTTTTATTGGCTTGGAAAAGGAGCTGTGGGTCCAACTGTGTTTGCTTTTTGACTAAGTACATTTTAACCAGGAAAGAAACAAAAGCATCTAGAATTTCTGTTTCAGACGCTTTTTATTTTACCTAAATCAACTTTTCTAGTAGAAAAGTACTCTAACAATACAGAGGATGTTCTTCCTCCGGAGTAATAATCCATGGTGTTGGCTAGGGTTTTTGACTGCTGTTTTTTCTTATTCAGCACTGGTTAACTGTTACTTGGGTTTGAAAAGGCTCTAGCCACTGTGTGTACATTTAATAACTTAGTATTAATTGGAAGTATTCTTACTACCTGTTGTAGCATACGTCCTAATGCTTGCTATGAGCTCTGAATAGATACAGTGAGGGAGCCTTCCAGAAGATGATTCTTGGTGAGAACTTTCCTCTCTCTAGCTCTGCTTTGAGGGACCCTAGGTTGACCACTTCTAACTTGGGCATGCGTCAGGTGCTCAGGGCTGCAGAACAACGTCAACTGTGAGTACACACATGATTCATATGTGGGTAAAAATAAAATCTTTAGTGTTCAATACAGTTTGTAACATTCAGTTTGTACTCTGGGGTGCATCAGAACATCTCACAGAATGGCCATGATTATTACGTGAAGTAAATTGCATCCTGAGTGTTTTGCACCAGAACCATATGTGAGCCAGGCAGCTTTGCGTTCTCCATGTTCTGCTTTTCCAGTGCATGCCTTCACAAATTTTAAGTCACATGCTGTGCACATGACAGCCTGTTTTCAATGAGGGGCAGATGCCTCACTTTTTGTAATGGCTCGTTTGCACTGGCAGCAACTGTCAGCTGCATCTTTGAGACATGAATCTCGTTTGTGGTCCAAGATGACTCTGACTTCTTCCCTCCCTCTTTGGTCTTCAGGTGCAGCATGTGTGCACCAGATTGTGTGAGGAGGGCATGGCCATCCCACTGCAAAACCAGGTGTGTCCCTCCACACATCACCGTGGATGTGGCCAGCCTTGATCTGTGCACATTCTGTTCAATAACGGTCTCTTCCCTTGTACTCAGATTTTTGTTCTGTGATCAATGACTAGTCTTGCCTTCTACATATTTCAAGATGTGTTGGTAGTAGTTTTGGCTTCGGGCTTCCCTGTAGATTTGTACTGATGTGCAAATTAAACACCGAAGTTGAAGATTTTTCTCTTTACAGACTTAATTCAGTCCTGTAGCTACATTTGTTCCTTTGCTGAAACAATTGTTTCCCTAAAATTTAGTTGAATTCTAATGAGGAAAATGTGCTGATAGCATTCACACAGAATTTACGTATGGATAAGTATGAATTAGGAGATTGCAGGTTTCCAGGGCCTGCTATAATTACTTTCTGTTCCAGGCACCCAGGATTCATTCCTAATAGAAACCAACTCAAGGGGGTAAAGAGATGGAAATCAGTGCATCTCTGAGCCTTATTGATCATGAAATTGAGGCATGACTGGGGTGTGCTGCTGTCCTTAGGAACTCGGGGGAGCTCATGGAACTGTCAGGAAGAGGAGGCTCAGGAGGGACCTCATCGCTCTCTACAACTACTTAAAAGGAGGTTGTAGTGAGGTGGGGGTCGGTCTCTTCTGCCATGCCCATAGCGAAAGGACGAGAGGAGATGGCTTTAAAATGCAGCAGGGGATATTTAGATTGGCCATTAGGAAAAAATTTCTTCACTGTCAGAGTGATTGGGTATTGGAATGGGTTGCCCAGGGAGGTGGTGGAGTCCCTGAAGGTGTCAAGAGGTGTCTGGATGTTATGCTGGGTGATGTGGGTTAGTGGTTGTATAGGTAGGTGGTTGGACTGGATGATCTTGAAGATCTCTTCCAACCCTGATGATTCTATGATTCTATCAGGTACGCCTGACTGGTTCTCAATGCTTATCAAAATCAAGGCTTTATAACACTGGCTAGAGCCAGCAGTAGTGGCAACAAGCTGTCCCAGTGCGTTCGCTGGTGAGCCACGCTTCTGGCTACTGCTTCTGCTGTGCTTCAGTGCTTCTCTGCTGTGGCTGTGCTCAGTTTTGCCAAATGGTGGAGAGACTTTATGATGTCAGGTAACTGGTTTAGCTTTAACTGAATTAAGAGGGATGAATTTGACCTACAAGGACTAGAGCAACAAAATCATCTTAGTCTCCAGTACTACTTGGGACAGCCACTTCAGCGCTGGGGCACTGAGTTTTGTCATTAGATGAAACTAATGAATTAGATTTGCCTTGTTGAATCTCGCATCTTCTTTCAACCTCACGACTGGCTTATGCATCTCCGTCAGAGCCCATTGCAGTCAGTGCAAAGACAGTGAATCCATTGAGCTTTGAATCAAGTTGAAAAGGTACAGCTTTCCCTACAAAGTAGTATAGTATTGACTCATTGAAGATTGCATCGATCCTCCAAGCTTACTGCTTGTAGAAGCAGTTAGATTTCAGCATGCCCTTTGGTTTTCTGCAGCATTTGTTTGCAACAATATTCATACAGGTGATGTCTTCAGATCTCTGCAGTAAGAAGTGACACAGCAAGAGGAAAATATTCCTCAGAAACAAACGTGTATCAGCATTGATTCTAACTTCTGCCTGTTAATCTGGAGCACCTCCTTTTGGTACGCTGTCCTGAGGAGAATGGCTTGCTCTTGATAGTGATGGTTTGTTCTAGTCCCATTGGTATTTTGGCTTTAAAATGGTCTATGTTAGCTTGGCTTATTAGAATACTGTGACAGTCTGTGGCTAGTGTGTTAACTCCATTGTAACTCACTAATTCATGCATATATCTCTGTGCTGCCCCCCTTCATGGTACATCATGGAGCACAGGAACATTGTCAGCAAACAGGGAGAGAAACCTGCAGTTAGTTCAGTGTTGGCCCTTTGAGAGTCTGCTTTCCTGGTAAGAGAAGAGGACACTTTCTACTTTTCTCATGCAAGCAAAGGACTAAAAGAACCCATTATTTAGCCACACTTGTTTGATGGAGCTCATAGCGCGTTGTCATGCGAGATGACTTCAGTTTCAAGTGACCTCTGTCTCCTTATGCCAGGAGTCAGGCTGATGAAGAGTTACATCTTTTCGAAGGGGTAGCCCAACGACTTCTCCACTTCCCAATCACTTCTGCATAGCTAACCCACACAGAAACAGCATTCATTTCAAGGCAAGCCCCACTTCTGCCCTTTTGGTTGCACCTGAATACCAATCACTTGATGAGTTCTTTGGTACAGAAGGGAGTGAACAATACAATCATTGACTCATAGAAATCAGATATGGAAAAGACTGAGTAGTCCATGTAATCTGTCACTTTACTAATTCAGGAGTGCTTTCTACAGTGTTACCATCTACTACCATCACAGCGCTTTTTGCTTAGCATCTTGCAAAGAATCTTGGGGTGCTTCAGAAGCAAATACACTCTGTGTAAGCAGCAGAGGGCTGCTGAGGCAAGAGATGTGAAATGTAGGAGGATATTAAATAGTAATACTATACCTTGCAATAATATTTAATTCTTATAACTTTTCCACTAAGTCATCTTGGCAGAGGCATTCTACCAACTTTGTATCTACTGTCTGACTCACTGCCCATACTACTGGATGCCAAGCCACATAAACCTACAAGCTGGCTAATGAATATTCTGTGAATTGAAGCTCATCAATAGTAGGCTTACAGTTCTTCAGTGCATTTTGTGGACCCCTTAGAAGTGATCTTCCAACCAGGACAGGTTGAAAATTACTGATGAAAATTACCTCCCTGATGGAAAAAATGGGGTTTTTTGTTCAAAAATGGATGAGTGGAAAAACCTTTTCTTTCACCAGTTCTAGTAGATGGAGGAAGGTTGTTAAGACTGGTTTGCTTATGAAACAACAGTACTATGCAGCTGTATTTTACAAGAGAGTCTTAACAAGGACATTATTTATTTATATTTTTTTTTTGGCTCCTCTTCAATAACTTACTTGAGCTAAACCCTAGAAAACTGAACTGAGGAGAACTGAAGGAGGTGATTAAAAGATTAACCTGTTTGTTCTATTTCTATTCTATATTGAAATATGAAAAGCTAGCATCTTTGATTCTTAGCTACTTAAAGTTATAATAGCTTTTTCAAATAATTGTTAATTTCTTTTCCCTCTCAAGAGTGACTTACAAATAATGTCAATAAAGTGAAGTGCCTGTTCATTTGCTTCTGACAGTATAATCATAGTGAGATTCAATTATACTGCTAGACCTAAGGGTCTGTCAGAGTTTTGATCTCAAATTTGATGTGTTTAACTGTGTTTATGTATGTAATATTCCCTACTATAAATTGGAAAGGTAGCTCATTTATTTTCACCTTGTTTTCAGTTTGAGACAAATTTGGAGGGGAAAAAAAGTGTTTATTGTTTTAGTTCCCAAAACATAGAAAGGTAAATTAAGACCACGTAACTCCATAGAGTCCTTGTTTGAGTATATCTTGTATATTCCTTAAACGTGGATAGAAGCGTTACATCTACATGGGAATGTAGTTCCTGCAAGGATACATGGACTAGGATGAGCAAATGCTCCCTTGTGCTGCACACTTAATGGGACATAGCTTTTTAAAATTAATTTTTATTCCACGGTGTCTTGGAGCCTTTATCATGAGAGAAGACCCCTGGCACTAGGGTGTTCCATAACAAAGCAGTTCTCTCTGTATGCTCTTCTGCCAAGACAACCCCCTGTTAATGACACTGTTGTCTGTGAACCATCATCATTTGTCCCTGAATGTTGGCTTAATTATATAGGATATTATTCTTCATAATTTGTATCATACCTTGGGCTTCCTTCCTTTTTATGTGCTCTTTGGTTTGCCTCTTATCGTTCAAATCTCTCCTTACAAGACAGCTCTTTTTTGCAAGTCATTGTAAGAATATCTCACCAGATAATAGTACGTATTTTAAAGAGAATTATTATATACCTTACTCTCCAGCTTCCAGCTTTATAAATCACACATAATTAAACTGTGCTCTTCTATTTATTGCTTGATCTTGCAGTCCTTGTCAAAAAAATTTATTTCTAGCACAGTCACTGTTACATTGTGTTGAATGTGTCTGACATTACACAGCAGCACTAAGAATGGACTCAAGAGCCTAGTAAGTAGATTATTCTTTAGTTAACATATATGTCTAATCTTAAGATTACTGTAAAATGTGTTAACATTAGCTGAATATGTGTTGCAGGTTGGCTGAGTTCAGACCCAGTACAATAAGCTGAATGGTTTTATTGTTTTGCTTAAACTGATTTGTGGAGCACTCGAGAAGCTTTTACACCTAGTTGTAACTGCTAGGCTGTCAGTGCAGTTCCAGTTCCTCACGATCAAAGCTCTGGGTGTCTAACAAGTTTCTCTATAAAAGATTTCTTGGATTTTCCAATTATGCAAGAGTTCTGTAGAGATATCTGAGAAAGATCTCCCTGGTTTTATATCCTGTGAGGCTAGCTAAACTGTTAGTATTCTTTTTCCATTTAAGTATTTTTTGTTAGAAGACAGAAATACATTCCTGCTTTTCATTTGCCCTTTCAGAAGTCTCCATATTAAAGAATCTTAAATCTTTGGCCATATTTCTGGGGCAAGTCTGTTTGTACTCAAAAAAAAATTAAATAAAACCTTTAAAACAGAAGTATGATGCTGCAGTCTTTCATGATTGCTTCTTATACTTGTACAGAATATCTTTCCCCCCTCGTGCCTTTTTAAGCTTTTATCATATGCTCGCTGTCTCCTAGTTTTACCTGTCAGTATCCTGTTCCTTGAGTGAAGGCAGCTTTCGCAAGATTGGGTAATCTCTTTGCCTGGTCTCTTGTCGCTCTTTGCATGTCCATGTGTTTGAAGTACCATCTGGTTGTCTATGAAATTTGTACCTTTACTAAATACTATATCGAGACTTTTCACACTGGAAAATGAGGACCTGTCTGAGTAAAATCCATTCGGTCTTGTTATAATATTGCCTTTGATGTTTTTCTCTTGCCTTATTTTTCCTTCAATCATCTTCATTTCCTACTTAACTCTTTCTCTTTTTTTCTTTTTTCTTTTTTTTTCTTTTTTTGTGGCATGTGTGTAATAATTTCTGTGTTTTCCACACATCTAATAAATCTTTTCCTTAGACTTCTCGTTTTTGTTTTTGTTTTTTGTCTTCTTCACTTCTCTTTTTATGTGCTGTGCACCTATTTATTATCTCTCCTATTTTTTTTTCCTTTTTTCCCACCCCTTGCCAGGTTGACAGAAATAGCCAAAGGCTATTACTTCACAGACAGCATTGACTGTAAGAGGAAGCAGTGCAGGATTATGCTCTTTTGGTTGCTTTTTCCTTTTCAGCTGACTCTGGGTTTAAAGACCATCTGCCAATGGCTGTCTGCTGCTCGGGGTAGGCTTGGGGGAGTGGGAGACCAGCACTCGGGAAGTGTGGCAGTGCCGTTCATGGACAGGAGACTGCCAGTCAGGCATAGCACATTTGCTATGCACAGACTGGCTTTATGCTGAACACTCCTAAGTCTTTTTCATGAATTCTTAAAAGACTAAATGGTCCCCTGTATGTAAAGAGGCAGATCCTGCTCTTTCATGCTTTTGCGGAAGATGATTAAGTTTTCCCCACTGGGTGCTAGAAAAACTGACTGGGAATTTTTCTATCAAAACTGTTTTTCTTTAGTAGTGAAATGGATTTTCAACAAAAAGTTGTTTTGGATAGTTTTTGCTCTTCAGAAAAGATCTTACAGTTTTGAGTTTGAAGAAAGATCTAATTTTAATAAATATTTAATGTCTCAGAATTTCAGGCTCAGAACAGTTTGGTTTCCCTTTCCCGTTTTGGTGAGATATTACATTTTAATCAGCTACTACCAGCTTTAGACACTAGTTTCACCCTAGAGCACAGACCTGATTTCTTCCCAACTCAAATATTTCACTTGTCCAGGAATCAATGCATATATTTGATTACAAGTATGGTTTAATAACATTGAACTCAGGTTTGCAATGGTGAATTTCTTTTCCCTGTGATAATGTGCCAACAGCTTTGTGTCTTCCCATAGTGCAGTCCCTAAGCTATAAGATCTTTGGCCCTTGTTGTGTGTGTATAGATCCTTACCAGCAGGCTAGACATGACTTTAGCACTGTGTCTGGAGATACACGGGAATGATAGGTGGTATGAGATAAAGATTGCCTTCATAGACAGACATAAGGATCAGTAGTTGTCAGTGGAAGTGAGACAAATTCAGGCTTGTGGTAAGATGCAATTTCCTAAACGGTTGCCCATAGCTTCAATGTTACTTGAATGGGCTTGGATAGCTCTCTAAAAGTCCCATTCTGGAAAAATTACCCCATTCTCTGGGAAAGTTGTGGTAGTATGTTTGCAAGGAAGGTTAGAGAAGGTGATCATGGTAGTTCTTTATGGTTTTAGGGACTATACCTCACTGGAACTGCCACCCAGCTCTTTACCACACTTGAAGACTGTCAAAACAGCTCCGGCAGATGCTCTGCATAGTGGACAGAGTTAAACCCTATTGCCTGAAGTGTGAGCTTTTCGAGACGAGATCTCTGTGTACCATGTCCTTTATGCTGGAAAGAACTTAGCTGGGTGACATTGACGAACCAGTGTCAGTTTGTTACTTCTTTGTGACTGTTGCTTATAGAAGAGCAAGCTGCAAGAAAATGCATTTGCAAGAAAAACAGCCCGAGCGACTTCTAATTTTGTGTCTGAAGATAGCCAATAAACGCTGAGAGCTGCCTGTAAGCCTCCACAAAACAAGCATTTGCTGGACATCTGTCTCACGTTGCAGGAGTTGAAAGCCTTTCTCTTCCAAAACTTCTATTTAAATAATGTTGCATGCCAGCACAAGGAAATATCATGATTAAATGCAACCCAGAGCGGCAGAGGTGTCACAGGGAATGAAATACTTCAAAAGCCAATAATATCATCAGCCACTTTGCCAGAGAAGTGGCTAGAGTAGCCATTGGATGGAAGTCGTGTGAATGAACCTGAATCCTGGAGAGGTGAATTCATCTTGATGGGAAAATAATAGCCATGAAAGTAGCTTGTGACCCCTGTGGCACCATCACTAGGGACACGTTCTTCTTCTCGAAGACTATGAAACTTATTTGATTAATCAATAATATCTTAATCCTCATTTCAGTTCTGTACTGCCTCCCATGTCTCACTGGTACCCGCTGTCCCGATCCTTGAAATTTTCTTGTTTGCTGCCTCATTGCATTTTGTTCCAGTCCTTCCTTGTTGCCTTTGCAGGTGGCGGGAACATTCCCTGAGACAAGGAGGATCTTGGTCACCTTGTTCTCAGGTTTGAGCTTGTACATTTTCTAGTTGCCTTTAGCAGTTTTGCATGTTGCTTGGTGTTTGAGTATGGGGGATTGTATCGCTCACAGAATATTGCCCAACTGGATCCACAAGTGAATTAGAGAAAGCTACCAAACAGCTTAATTGCATGGGAAAGTAATGAGCTGTGTCTAAGGCAGTCAGGATCCCCTAGTGCATATTGGTTCTTCAGAGAATTCATCTCTCCTTTTCACTCCCCTGGCCTGCTAATCCCTGCCTAAGAAACCACAAAGGAAAATTTCATTCTTCTATGTGTTTTTTTTCTTTCTGCTAGAGACAGTAA
>VZRW01013460.1:39443-174571 GCA_013398125.1 Aegotheles bennettii | reverse complement strand
CCTAGTCTACTAACCAGAACTTCTTGAGATGCAGTTTGTGAGACCCAGTAGCCTATTTTTAAGAAAAAATTAAGCCTGTATAGCTATTTTTCCTGGATTTATAATTTCTAGTGTTTGGTAGTTCAAGGAACTTTTGGCAACATAATTGATATTATCTGGTTTCTAAATATGCGTGAGCTGTCACTTCTTTCTCCAATAATTAAGGGCTTCATTCCCATTAACTAATTTGTATAACAATCTTTCTGCTACTAGACTTACGAGAAATAATAAAGGAAGCACTGAATTTTTAGTATAGAATATTTTCTGTGTGTTATCTTGTACATTTGATGTGTAGAATCTGTTCTTAGTTCTCAACCAATACTGTGTTGAGTCAGCACAATGGTTGCTGTTGGTCTTTTCTGGACAATTTATTTTGTGTCCATAGAGCAGAAGTACTTTTCATCAATGCAAAGATAACTTTGCTAGCTTTAGCACAAAGCTGTTTTCTTTGGCTCTGACTAGCCAAATCTGTTGTGGATTAGCCTGCAAAACAGGAGCTATTGTGCATATGTAAAGCAGCAGACTGTTTGGTAGTACTGATAGCAGGAAGGCAAGTGTAGCTGTCTTTCCTAGACCAACACGGCAACTCCTAAAATCTCTTACAAATGAAACTGATACTTCAAAATAATCTCTTGCTTTACTAGGGTAGTGATTTTCCTGTCAAAAAAATAAGTAGTAGGTATTTTAAAATTTAGGCCAGACATTATTTCTAATGTCTACATTACATTAAGGTAATTTGGAGAGTGCTTCATGTATCAGTTCAGGGCGATGTTTGCACAAATGGTTATAGTTAAGGTCATGTTCAGTTCTTGCTAAGAATGGGCCAGAAGTTGAGCACCTTGACTAAATGTGATTGAAAGTGGTTTTACGAGAAAATGTCATCTATGAAAGCGTTAGAAGTGTCTGATGTAGCCCAGAAGTTTGTTGCTAAGAATGTTACTGTGGTAATCTTGGGGGATATTCATAGAATCATAGAATGATTTGGGTTGGAAGGGACTTTAAATGTCACCTAGTTCTAACCCCCCTGCCATGGGCAGGGATACCTCTTATGCCCTCTTGTAGCACTTCAAATAGTCAAGGCCCTTATAATAAAGTGTTTTTATTTATAATTGTAAGTATAAGATATATACTTTGTATATTTCACAAAATGAGTGCTTTATAAATAGCTATTAAAAGAGATGCTTTAGGTATTTCCATTTCTCCACGTAGATTCGCTTCTGCTTTCTGGGTTATCAGGCATGCCTGCATCACAGTAAGAAGCAACTTCCAGCAAACACTGTTCCCCTTCCATCTGAGGAAGAGTTGACCACCCAAATCCTTTAAAACCCAGATGCCATCTCTCCTTAACTGTGTTTTACTTTATATCTGTTACCAGTGCATGCAGAGGAACAATCACAGCTGTGAGAAGCGTGGACAGCTGGTTAGTTATTTGCAGATGTCTAAGAGGTTTATATAAACCAGTGAATCGTACTTGCTAGATGAGCTAGAGGGATTCGTGTCATTCAGAATAGCCACACAGCATTTCTTGCTAATCAGGGAGTTCTCTAATTTGGAAATAGGTACATATCTAAGGCCTGTCAGATACACAGCAGCTCCATGAGTTACGCCCATTCTGGTTTGAGAGTAATTACTGTAATGTTTTAAAGATTTGGTTCCAGGAGATAAAATTTTGCATCCTCTCTTGTGGCTTTATCAGTTTGTCAGGTTCGTTTTGCTTTGAGAAAATCAGGAGAGCTTTCCTTCATGTTCCGAATGGTACATACCAATTTTGAACCGAACTTTCAGCCACTCCAACAGTTGTTGGGGTGTGTTGAGAGGATGGGAAACTATAACCAATGAGGAGGGAATGTAAAATTAATCCATTTGACATTCCTAACAACTTAACTGTCAAATTTAGTTAAGAGATCTGCTTGGAAATAATACAGTACTTATTTTTAATAACCTTTAAGTATGTAAGTGTGCCCCATGACAACTGTGTTAATATCACAGTAAGACTTGCCAGACCAAGCAAATATTAATGTATAATACACAAATATTAATGAATGCCTGAGGTGACTCAGTAGTGTCTTCAGTGCTCTGCAAATCTGTATTTATCAGCACAAACCTCAGAGATCCTTCATAATCTCAATGTGAATGGACATCAGTGGAGTGGAGGTGATTACTATCCATTTGTGGGTCCTGTGCTTTCACAGGCCTGGGCCTTAGTTTGGTTTCTCAGGTGTCTCCTTGTTTAATAAAAGAGAGTTGGAATCCATCCATCAGAGAATTATTGCAGGTTTGATTAATTTGAAAAGAAACCTGATGTTCATGCTGTTATCCAACAGTTGTCTCCACCTGGTGGCAAGAGTTTCAGGATCTGAGAGTGCATTCTGTCTTTATTCAAGTGCACAATATTCAGTCGGCTGCAGAAAAAAAATAATTACAATTTTGGCTTTGTTTGCCATCTTTAATAATGGCAATGTCCCTATCACTGAAAGGGATAATATACACAGCATTTAAGCATGCTCAGGCTATAGCAATGAAGATGTTGTAACTTTTTCTTGTGAAAAAAATGCTATGTTGTGCAGACTTGGTGTCATGGAAACTGAAAGAATGTATGAAGTTTTAAATAGGGAGATGAATTTTAGATCCACTTCTTCTTACTTTGAAGAAGCACATGAACAACTTGGCTGGAAAAGTCACAAGATGTTCACAGGGGAAAAAAAATTCTCCAGCACCAATAAGATGGTCTCCATAGTTCTTACATGGGGTGCTGGAGTTAGAATGGGCTTTAAACTGACTTTTCACAGCCCGTATTTTCTTCACTGCAGACTGCTTCCAGGCCAGCTCAGATGCTGATTTCTGAACTTTCAGGTTAGCCACTATTACTTTAAGAGTCTCCCAAGTCCCCATTTGTTTACTTTTTTAAAATGTTATTAAGAGAAAAGCAATAACCATTTTGTAAAATTCCAACCCCCAAATCTTTCCTGTAGGAAAAGCATTATAAGTTTGCTGATTGCCAGCAATGCACTTACCTGTGCCTTTAATTTGTAACCTCTACTTCTGAAATCTTAACCCTGTTGAAGTCAATGCCAAAACTTCCTGAGGATTTCACTGCCAAGTAGTTAAAAGCAAGAAAATAAATACCTGAGCTCATTATGTATCTTCTGCTGCCCGCATAGTATTTAACACATTGCTGTCAAGTACAGAAAAGCCCCATTCATCACAACCCAACAGAAATAATACCAGTCTTTCACCAGCAATCTCAGCAAATTTAACAGTCTTCATTTCATCATATGAATTGCACACATCTTTCAGATTCAAGTAACACAACAGACAGTGCCAGGGCTTCATTAAGGTCATTTTGTAATTGAGTAAAATTATGGGCCAGCCCATGAGTGCCTCGAAGCTGTAAATATTAATTTGCATGAGTTCTTCAGCGCATTTAATGAAAGGTCCACCTGGCCACCAGTGATTGTTTAAATTATGTAGCCATTGTTACATTTATCATACAGGTAGAAGTTAATTTTCTTACCTTTTGAAGTGTTGGAGAATAGTCGGTCATGTCCTATGTGTATTTCTGTGGGCTTCAAGACAATTTCTTTCTGAAATCTACCGACAGCTAAAATTTAGTTCTTGCAAGGCTCATGGCTTTTGTGTGAAATGCAAGGAATCGGGGAGGTGTGGTAGTGTTAGAGCTGGGCTGCAGGAAGAGGCTGGAAAGCTTGGTTTGCAAGTGCCTGCTAGCTCATCTCCAAGAGCAGCGAGCAGCCAGGCTCGCAAGAGCTGAGAGCAATGTTGCTGCCTGACAAAAATCATGGTTGAGATAAAAGCTTCTAAATCTCAAGCAGAAACTGGCTGAATGCACTGCAAAAAGACCTGATCTATCTTTGGAGGGTGAGAGCAGGATGGTTTTTCACACCTCTTTCTTCACTAACTGGTACGCTAAGAAGGAATGGCAATGATGACAGCCTTATCACAGGGGGGATGCTTCAGTGGTGGTTGTTAGGACAAAGCTCAAAATTAGTATTTGCAATCTCCAATGAAGGAGTAGAATCACATTTTATACCAATCATCTATATAGCAAATAAATGCAGGCAGGTGTCACAGAAATAGTTACAGAAACAAAGCCTATCCATGTTAGGTCTAGCAGAGGTGACTCCTTACCCGTCTCCAGTCTGACCAAGTTAGGATGACATTTAATACAGGCTGGATTTATTCCAGACAGAGAACTAGTTATTGCATTTTGGAATAAGTGTTTGGTTGGTGGTTTTGTTTCTTTTTTTCTTGATTTTCCTGGAAATACTGTTCAGCTGAAGAGCCCACAAAGCAGGCAATACTGCATGGCGATTTCAGTGCCTTTGTTCTAACATGCATCTTGTGTTTTCAGTGGTGCTGTTCTGTTTTGAGAACTTGTGGGATTTCCAAAACCACTGCTATGTTAATGTCATTTGGCTCTTCTAACATGCTTCAGATCACTGTTTTCAGGGTCTGATGACAAGATATTGAATGGTGTGATTTGTACTGCAAATGGTTTATTTTCAGTTTCCACTACACCTTCATTTTGGAAATCTGTGACTGTTTAACTCCTTTGTAAGTCTTCAGCATGCCTTATGACAGTGAAATCTCTTTGCTAATAGAGATGTTTGCTAATGAGAGAATCTCTGGCTCTCAGTGTAGGCATTGCTATATCCTAAAGACACTTTGCCTTTTGATCTCTTTGATCCAAATTAATTGTAAGAGGCTAAATGCTGACAGAAATATCAAATACCCAGCTATGCTTAACAGAAATGTTACAATTACATAAAAGTATCAGAAATCAAAGGAGAGATCCAGATGGGTGATTCAGCACAGAAATAACAGGGTAGCTTAGGTTCATGATTTAAACTGGTACTTCTGATCTGCTCGTACTTAGGCATTGAGTCATCTAAGGCATAAAAGCTAAATGAAGAGAGAGAACATAAGCCTCCATACAAGAACCAAAGTAAGTAGAATTACCCTCCTTTGCATCCTCTCACGTATGAGCAGAATTGCTCTCAGATGCAATCTGAACATAGACATACATGAGCAGCAGGAATATTACCAGCAGAGGAAAATTTCCAATAGTTATTCCTCCCTATGGGCCTATATGTGGGGTTTTTGTTGTTGGTTTTTTTGTTGTTTGGGGGGTTTGTTTTTTAAAGGGGAGGGGAGGGGAAGCAGGCACGTAAAATAGCATCTGGATGTCCAAAAGAGCATGATGCAGCGTCTGAGCTGCATATTCAGAGAATACCTAGAAGTTACCATTAAACTGAAGGTTGGCTTAAAACAAACTTTGGTTTGGAGTCAACTGTGTAACTTACATACATCCCCTTCATATCTTCAGCTGTGTCTTGTTTACTAAAATTTGCTAATTTTGGTGCAAGATTTAGTTTCTGAACATCTTAAATCTAAAGTGTTTCATATCAAATTCTTTTTTCAAGTCATTTAAAGAGTTACAAAATCCACATTCAATCCAGAACTCTATTCTGAAATTTCTGGCTCTGATACATGTAGAGATAATCAGATTTAAGGAGGGGAATATGGCACTTACCTTATCTGTTGCAGATAGATCGAGCATGGAAAACACTTATAATCAGCAGGTATCTTAAAGAGATCTGCACTGGCTTTCATTTTAATATTAAAAATAAGAGATCTCATTAGCAATGTACTGTGGCATCAGCATTATGTTAAGTGTGTTTACTTTCATCATCCTCAAAGCTTGCCTAAATCTCACAGAAAAACGGTAGAAACCATATAATGAACCATAGAACAACATCGGCCACAGTTGTACAAGATGTAGTTTGGGCAAAAACGTGAAGCCTGCAAATACTGGCAGGTAACTCTGACAAATGCTTTGTCTTAGAAATATGAGCACATGCAACACACTCTGAAGAGATCGTTTCAGTAGAACATTGTGAATTTCTCCGAGAACTATGTGCTAAGAGGAATTTGTTTCTGACTCAATAGTCAGAAGCAAAGTCTGTATTGCCATGTTCCTATAAAAGGAACAGCACAGAAGAAGGACTCTGCCTGCTTAAAACAGATTTGGACCCATTTATGCATGTAACTTCCATCTAGGCGTTTAAATACCTTCTGTGGGAGCAGGTAACATGAACCCTTTGCCTGTAGATACAGATGTGAGTGTATATCTCTGTGTCCTTATTTACACACGCGTATCTATAAAAATAGTAACTTCCTCCAGGGAGATTGGCCACAGGAGATAGCCCACACCTGGTCTTGAACTCATGGATGAGCCAAGGTTTTAAAGAAGCCCTTTTTTTGTGCTCTTTTCTGATTTGGGGTGGAGACGGACGTGACACGGACATGGACTGAGAAGAGAGGGAGGAAGAAAAATGATGTCTCAGCCAGCTCTAATCCTTAACCTTTCAGGTCTTAGTATGTAAATAAAATTTGTTATACAGGCAATTCATAATGCTGTCTTCCAGCTTGTGTATGCATAGGTGTAGCATTCGGGACAGGAATTTGTCTTCTATTCATTAGCATTTCGGAGTACTAGAAGCAAGAGGTTCCATCTGGAGATGAGTTTCTTAGTTTCTGGGTACAAAAATGAAATGTTGTTCCTGCATTGTTCCAACTGCTTGATTAGAAATGAGTCAGAGAGTGGTCTCTGTGTTCTTCTCCATCTGGACATGTGTACTCCATGATAAGCTCAGATGTAAAATTAAAAAATTCTGTAAAAGTGTTTAGCTCCTCAGCTAAAAAGACAAGGTTGTTTGTAGGAAAACTGTAGAGATTAGTTTTGCAGTCTTAGGCCCTCATGCTGAAAATACTCATGCAGGCAAGTACCTCATGCATGTAATGAACTTGCTTGATCTATTTATAGCTCTGCTCAGTTTATATTTGTACCCAGATGGTGCTCCTTAAATTTCACTGGGAGCAGTGTACGAGCAGCAGTTCACGCTACAGATCACAATGCAGGACACGAATCCAGGTAGCAAACAAATACACTTAATTAAGTAGGTGTTCACAATTAGTTAATACAATACTTCAGACGTTTTTCACTGGCGTCTCTCCACAGGAAGCATCTTTAACTAATAGGACTTGCAAAATTGCTTTTAATTTCTTTTTTAAATTTTTTAGATAATTTTCTTTACAGGGATAAATAAATAACATTCAATTTTAAGAAGGGAGAAACTGGTAAAAAGAGTGGAGTCGCCAAACCTTGCAGTTTGCCAGGAGCAGATTCTAACCTTCGAGAGTCTCCTTCTCTCAGTAGTAATAGATCATCCCCATCCCCACAGCACCTTGCTTCTACAAGCTTGTTCTTTGCCAGTTTTGGTTCTCTCTGTTTACTCTTTCCATATGCTTGGACTCCCACCAAGATTGGTTTGGATTTCTTTTACAATAAGCGTCTCGGAATCTTTCCTCTGTGCTTAACCCAAGTCCATTTGTATTTGCTTCTTCCACAAGCTATTCTTGTAAAACCATTTAAAAAATATATTATCATTCTAATATATATTCTGATATTGTGCTTCGATCTACCAAATCATAGTTTTGTAAAGCTCAAAAAAACCCCAAACATAGCTGTAAAGGGGAACATCCAAGCAATGAATGCTTACATTAAACTGTAGTGGGATCAAATGCATTTCCCTGTGTCCCTCCCCTCCTATTGAAATAACAGATCTCATGTTAAATACTAAATTTGAATAATACACTTTTTTTTTTGACACCTCCAGCTACTGAGTGGCGTTTCATCTGTTGATATCCTGACGCTTATGAAAGGTGTCTGATACACAAACACACCTAAGATGTCTAATTTTAACACTTGTAGGGGCAGATGTTATGACTGTGTATAAGGATGCCTGAAGGTGACTGGGAGGGTTACAAATGGAAGCTCACTATGTGTCCAGGCTACAAGTATGGGGTTGTGTTGTCTTGTTTTGTTTTCCCGTGCAGCAAGCGTGAGGAGGCTGGTTCCCTTGTGCAGTTTGTTACTTTTAAAAGCATTTGAAAATACAAATGTAATTATTTACTTGAGCACAATGATTGCAAAGTAATTTCTATGACTTTTAACAGAATAAATTACTAGATTGGGATTACATCAAAGGAACCGTAGGATTATTAGCATTTCAAATTTGCTTCTTGATCAGAACTATTCAGCACATTGAGTTCAAGGTGGTGAGATTAATGTATTTGTGTAGCATGAATGAAACCCATCTCAGGTTTTAATACAGCCTTTTGTGCACTGCATATAACTTGACTGTAAGTAGCCAGATGCTATGAGGTGCTGATTACCCGTTTTAAGGTAATGGTAACTTACTGGTTCTCGCTTAGGAGACATTAAAAGGTACAGAGAAGCAGTGAAGAAGGGAATACTGCCTCTTTAGTCATAGCACTCACAGCAGTGGCTCTCTTTATTGTAATTTCTATACATTTGACATAAAACCTTTATTTTTTGAGAAAACACTTTTGTCACTGTTCTGAGAGGACAGAGTTGAAATGAAAAATGTCATTTGAAAAAAATCTACAAGATAACTCTAAAGAACTTTTAACTTTTTTCAAGACGTGTATATATAAGTATGGTTTTTAATACTGTTAGAAGTTTTGCATTAGTCTACTGTCTTTCTTGCTCTTCTATCCAATGACAGTCTCTTCTTTTGTGTGTTCATGAAGACCCCAGGTAGGCAATATGCTGCCAACTGTCTGCAGAAGGCCTGAGACAGCAGGAAAGTTAATGACCCAGTGTATTTTCTTCAGAAGCACAGATGTCTTAGCAGCCTCTCTCATTCTCCCTTGCTCTCTTCCTTCCTTGTCTTTCTCCAAACTACTTGTTTTCCTCTCCCATAGTACAGTTCTCTGCCCTTTTAGCTGTTCCAAAATGAGCTGGGCTTTCAAAATTTTTTTTAAAAATTGAGAAAGAAACAAGTCTCATTTGGTTTTAGATCATATCGGACCTGATTTGCCCTGTACCCTCAGTACCCTCAGTCCCTCAGTACCGTGTTGGCCCAGCCAAACCGTGGGTGATTGGTGGTGCTGCAGAACAAGCAGCTGCTGGTGAGGAGGGCCAATAACTTTGTAAAATGGCTTTGTTCCCAAAAAAGGGGCATGGTGGAACTGCATATGGATTACGTCTTGAGCTGAGCATCAAGTGCAGCTGTGTTTATTACACTGTCTGCAAAACAGACCAGCGGTGTGCGGGCAAAGCTCAAAAGCCCTTTAGCAGCTTCCTAATCTGAGGTCAGTGGAGAAAGGATTTCCCTGCTTCCGGATTCAACTTCCAGCTTAGAGGAAGGCCCTGTACATAAATCTCCTGTATATTCAAATGTATCCTGAGGTGCTTTGGGCTTCAGAAAAACGGCTGATAGCTTTGTAAGAGGACCAAGGGACTGGAATTAGTGTAAATTAACATGTCATAAGTGGGTGTAGGACTGTCTGTATACTGTGTATGGCCCAGCTTCCCAGGCTCAGAGTGCTGACACAGTCCTTGCCTGCCATACATCCGTAGACTGTCCATGTTGTTTTTCCTGACAGCACTTCTATCGCACCAGCTGCAGCTTCCTGCTCCTCAGATCTTGGCATGCCCCATGGTCTGGCTGGCTTGATGATATTCCCTGTTCCAGCAGAGCAGTCTCTTCCTGCAGAACATCTATCATATCCTTGATGACCTCCTGTCACGTTAGCAGTTCATCCTCACTTTCAGTCTCTTTCCTCTCTATTCCAACTGTGATTTCAAGTCATGTCACATGCCACACTGTTACAAGACATGAGTTTGTTCTTTCTTAGCCGTGTGCTTGCCTGGTGATGTTTAATCAATGTCTTTCCTAAAGGTGGTCTCTAATCTTGCACAGATTCAGTAGCTGCAGCTTGTTGTAACATCTGTAATACTCTGACATGTAGCAGAACTAATTGTAGAATGTCTGTCTTTCTATCCAAAACAATTTAAGAGGCAGGGGGAGATTTTCAAAGAAACGTAGCTGAGGTCAGGAAAGAGCCAGTTTCTTAATGCTGGAAAATCTGTGAATGCATCTTGTGTAAATCTGCCTGTGTCTCTTAGTGGTGATGTTAATAATTCTCCATAACATGTACAAATGCAGTGTTCGTGCTCATTCTTCACATGACATGGCTGCTTGGCTGTTAATCTCCTATCCATACCCCAGTCAGATATGGAGGAGCTGTAAGTAAGCTGTGAGTGAGTGCAACTTTTCCCAAGTAAGCTTTTTTTGATCAAGGCTAAAAGTTGCATCTTTCTTTCTGTGCATTTTCCTTCTGCCCTTTGACTTCAATGAAAAATCAGAAACAGTTTCTTTCAGCATTTTTTTCATGTACATAACAACTTACTTCCTCCCTGTAGCTTCAGAGAACCATTATGTTTTTCTGCTCTACTCTCCTATAGTCACAATTCTCTATAGATCATCAGATGCTTTTCAGACCATCCAGACTGCAAATCATGTCGGGATTGTGAAAAGCTGCCTGAAACTCAGGACTGACCTGGAGTTACTGACTTTCTCTTCTGCATAGATCTGAACTGTTGCAAGCGTAATTCAGTCTGTCTTTAAAATCAAGATAGACCTTATGTTATGGAGATGTATCTGCTCAGTCTAGTATATGAGTACCCAACTGCACATCTCTCACTAATGGAAGTGAATCATCTGATTAAATTTGTCTGTATCACCCTGTCTCAGCAGTGGACAGCATCTTCTCCTTATCGTTCTTCACATCTTTGTGAGTTTTCTTGTAAGTTAACAGAACTGATATTGAATCATTGCAAACAAACAGATAACTGAAGCAGTTATCCAACTTTGAGTAAGACTTGGTGAATAAACCAAATATCTTTGGTTAAGATTCTGGACATTTTAAAATGCATTTTAAATTATTAAAATCCTTTTATAGACTCTATATTTAGTCCTGTGCTGTCTCTGTCACATATGTACTATTAATTCATTGACATGATTTTGTCTGTAATTTTGTTAGCAGGCTTGGCAAAGGTGAAAATTGTAGCAATTGAAACGGGGAGATAAAAAGTCAAGGTATTCATTGACCACAGGAAAGAATAGAATAGCATTTTTCTCAGCAAATGAAAGGAGTTTTATTTTATTTTGCAGATGGGAGATGTAATATGCTAAAAATGCAACTTAATAGGCTTCCACATCTCATTTGAATAGACATCAAGCAAAGCAGATCTGTATAGCATCAGAGTACTTGGCCTCCATATTGCATAAATATGGGTTGTTATTTTTTGGCTGTTTTGGTCTCCCACAGAGTCCGGTACATAGTTTACCTTTAAAATATGTGCTCACATTGCATTTGAGATGGGGTCTTTGTGTATTAGGAAAATTTACCAAAAGGTCTGTGATAGATAGCAGAGAATAGCAGCTACATTCATTATTGTTTTTAATACATCAAATGTTAGAGTATGTACAAATTAGGAAAGACCTATTTTGCCTCTTAGGTCAGTGAGGATGTATGAGGGGTTAAAAAGCTGGTACTGGATTTTGGTTTCAGTGTAGGCTTATTGTCAGGCTGTTCATCACCAGCTTGAAAGCAGTGTTAGTAAAAATATCTGTTACCACAAAATCTTATTAAATGCATACTCGGGCTGCAAGTATTGTATCTTAATGCAAGAGGAATGCATTATTTGGTTTTGTCTCTAGAAGAAAGAGAATTAGTTACCACTTTAAAAGACAAGAGGGGAGCATAATTAAGTGGTATTGTGTGATCTTATTGTCCTTCTGCTTCCAGTATTAGTTTTCTAAGTACCATACGTGCCAAAGGCATTGCGTGTAGTGCTAACAGTGCTGGTCACTACTTGTAGGAAGCATTTTTTCAATGAACTGCAGAATCATTATGGCTGGAAGAGACCTTAAGATCATCCAGTCCAACCATCTACCCAGCACCACCCTAATAACCCCTAAAACACTAAACCATATCACTCAGTGCCTCAGCCAGGCGCTTCTTGAATACCTCCAGGGACAGCGACTCCACCACCTCCCTGGACAACTTGTTCCAATGTCTAATCACCCTAACAGTGAAAAAATTTTTTTCTGATATCCAATCTGAATCTCCCCTGTTGCAACGTAAGTCCATTTCCCCTCATCCTCTCAGTGCAGGCTTGGCAGAAGAGACCAATCCCACCTCACTAGAACCCCCTTTCAGGGAGTTGTAGAGAGCAATGAAGTCTCCCCTAAACCTCCTCCAGGCTAAATAAACCCAGGTCCCTCAGCCGTTTCTCACAAGACATTTTCCAATCCCTTAAGGAGCCTTGTTGCCCTTCTCTGGACATGCTCCAGCACTTCAATGTCCTTTTTGAAGTGTGGCCTCACCAATGCCAAGTACAGTGGAACGATCACTTCCCTATTCCTACTGGCCACACTATTCCATTGACAAGGAGCCTTCTGAAGGAGGCTAATAACAAGTGTCCAGGTTTCCCAACTGTGTAGCACATTGTCTCTAAATTCCATGTGCTGTGGCATCATTTCACACAGTTTCATTGACTCATCAGAGGCTTGTTGCCAACATCGTGCTTCATCAGTTACCGCCAGGAGAACAATCTTGTGAAAAGGCAGGCGTGCATGTTATGGAGCTATTCAGAGCTCCAAACAGGATGAGTGCTGAGAAAGAGAAAATAGAAATAGAAATGACAAAAAGCTACAGATTTTTGTAGAGCCAGACGACTAATGCAGGAGCTGCCAAAGAAAGAACAGATAGCAGCAAAACAGGGGAAGAGGAATACAGAAGTGTGGGTTGTGGTATAAATCCTTATGAAGGAAAAATGTTTGAAGTATTTGTCAAGATAGGAGTCATTGTCAGACCATGAGTGAATTATGGCACTTCCTAAGGACTTTTCAGTTTCACCACAGTTTGGTGATTTGATTATATTTGATAAGATGACTTGACTTCTGTTTATACGCATTTACCCAGCTGAATGCTAGCAAAAATATCATAGGTTTATAGCCTTATATAGAATTATCTATTGTAATGTTTGATAACGTTAAGTAGAAAAAGAAAGCTGATGGTCGACCACATATTGAAATGTAATTTTCTACAAGTATTTTACGTGGGTTTTTTATCAATATTCTGAATAGTACCACCTGTTCTTTCCTAGATCGGTGGGATTAAGTTCTGATCTGCACGTGCAGATGTAACACTAATAGAATGAGTACACAATGACAAAGCGGGGCCAAGCCTCATCCCACCAGCCAGCTTAAGATATGCTCACCTAGAAAACAGAGGTGTGTTCATAACCCCTGAGGCCAAGCAGTGTTATCCTGGACTGGTGATAATAGCATTGGGTGCCCAAGAGCATCAGTAGTGCCTGCAGCAGCAGCAAGACTGCGTGCTCCTGGCCTCTCCTACTCTGTTTACTAATGCACACTAACGCCCACTCCCCGTATCATCAGTGTTACTGTTATTTGTGCTAGCTGGAGTAAAGTGTGACAAGTAAGCAGCTTCATGTCACTATACAGACACCCTTCTAGGCAAACTCTGCGGCTTGCCCAGCTGGGAGGTGGCAGAAGGAGGCCGTGGCAGCAGCCAAGGAGAGCCAGAGAGCACTGGTATCTGTTAGCCTTTTCCTGTATCTTCACGCTGTGAAAAGGTCCCTCGGATCATGACTTAACCCTGAGCAAGGCAAAGCACGAGTAACGCATCTGTCTGCATTGTGGATCCTGTTGTATGTTCCTTCTGTCCCGTCTGTACTTTTCATGCCGCTTGGAGAACCCTCTTTAGCACCCACTGAAGCCTTCGCTGAGGGCTGTGGTGCAGACAGCTCCTCCGATATAGAAACCTTTGGAAGGCGTGCATTGGCCTCAGTGAGGAAGAAAATGCTGCACGTTTCATTTCCATAAAGCTAAAGCAGAATCCTAACCAGCAGCCTCATCAGGTTATTTCCTATCTCCTCTGTGCAAAATATCAGTGTAGGCCAATCACAAACTCCTCATTTTCTGCAGTGCCTGTAAATATGACATTGTACGGTAGTTAATAAGAAAAAAATTAGTTTTCGTTTCCTGTGAAATATGAGAATAAGGTAATCACACAATACTTCAGAGATGGAAGGCTCTGAGATGTGTTCTAATGCTACAGCTGTCAGCCTTTCTGTACATGCAAATGTCGTACTGTCAGAACTTAATAGGGTGAAATAGGTTTTCATTGTAGATGAACAAGAATTCCAATTATAACCTCTTACGATTCCAATTGCTGTACTCGGAGTGAATGTGAACAGCAATTCAGTGTATGGAATTGCAGTGCTAGTTACAACATCATGCTGTCCATCGAATAGGGTAGAAAAGGCACTTCCATTAATCTCCCTGAATTTGGTTCTTGTTACTTCTTTAATGTGTCTTTTAAGCTTCAAGTTGTCACTCTTACTCTTAGTCCAGAAGTCGATTTCTCTTGATAACTGGTGAAAGTCCCACCTGGCTGATTTAGAGCTCTCCCAGCTTTTAAAAATAGAGGTTTATGATTAGCTAAAGAAAAATAGTCTTGTTCTGTGCTTTAATGTTCCTGAAACATGCAAGACTAGAGCACTTAATATAATGAAAGAATAATGATATCTGTAACTGTAAGCATAAAATTTCACTTGTCATTTTTGTTGTATTCCTGAAGGCAATTGCTTTGCTGAAAAAAAATATGTAGTTGGTAGCAAAGTCAGTAAACTGTTACCAAAGTTGTATATGTGATCCTGAAAACTCTGTTTTGGAAGTAGGTCCTCAGAAGATAATGTTCACACACTGAAGTTAAATATACTCTGCCCAGGTTTTATTTATCTCTTTACATAATGACATAAAAATCACACTTCAAATATTTTTAAGAACTCCGTTTCTAAAAAGAAAGCATTTCCGTTTCAATTCCCTTCTGTGATAGTTTGGAATCACAATTAAAATTTATTATAAATTTATATTTGCAATCTGATGCATCTTCCTGTACTACTTGTGTAAAAACAACATTGTTTTTTAGCAAGATGAGCCAACTTGTTACATTCAGATCTATGTCATTTTAAGATACTAAGTTTGTATCTCCATTTAATCATAGTCAGGAGTTTTGCAAACAGTCCTGGAAACACCCAGATGCCTAAAGAGTGAAAGGCTTGATGTCTGAGACAAGACAGGAAGAAAAATTAACCCATTTTAATTATCAAAGGAAGCCTCTCTTGTGTAAAGTAGCTTTGGTGAGATATCATCTTCTGCTGAAGACATCTTCCCTGTATACAGTCAGATTAATTCATGCTTAGAGTAGTTTTCTGCAGGGTTTTGAAAAGTTAACATAGCAGATAATAATTGTCTATCAGTAGTAAGTTCACTTGTGGCTGCCTGTATGCTTAAGCCTGTGTCTGTTATTGTGGTGGTGAACAGTTCAAAGCCCCACAGAAAGACCAGATGGTATTCAAGGTATACAAAGCTTGTCTCATTTGTTTGCTTATCTAGAAATGTGAGAGATAATTTTACTTGTAGATTAAAAACACTTGATATGCAAGTTGTTGAAAAGAACTAGTTAAAACTCCATGTGTTTCTTTCCCCTGAAATTCCTTGCAGAGTAGAAGTATCTGTAAAAAAGTCTGTTACTGCAGTCTGAAATGTTAATATTACCACTAGTGTATGTTTCTGTTTGCTTTGAACACCTATTTACCTACCATGGGCTTGTCATCTGTATGCCTAGCAGTCTTGGTGTGTTTGTGTAGGTCTGCGGTTGGTTTGCAGAGGGTTGGTTTTTATTTAAAAAACCCTTAATATATAACATCAAGACTGTTTATTACATATATATCTATTTCATGATCTACTAACTTTTTTAAAAATACAGGAAATGCACAACTTACAAAACCATATATACCTAGAATAGATTAAAGTATGTAAGAGCATTGTTTATCAAACATTCCATCAAATTTAGACCTGAAAAAATAATCCATATCTCGGTTCTGTGTTAAAAATAACAGTGGGATAGATTTTGATCACGAACTAAAATGAAGTTCGGCCGTCTGTCAACACTGTTGATCTATTTCTGAATGCCATTTAATCTGGTAATGGAAGCCACAGTATCTTTTTTTTTTTTTATCCCCTATGCTTAACTGGAACAATTTTTTCAGGTGCTAAGCACTTGTGACTCCAAATCAAACTAGGTGCCTTGTCTGGCATAAATTGAGATTTCTGCTTCAATCAAAAATGCTCAACAAGTCCTTTTTATTGCAGAGATGACCGTCTGCCCTTGTGAGCTCTTGACAGTGCTATTTTAGGATGGTTTCACTGGTTAGCTCTGGAATGATCGGAACACATCTTAACAGCAATAAAAAAAGTGATCTAAAACAAGAGTGCTTAACTCTAGCTCTGTCATGTTGGTAGATGATTCAAAATCATATTATATTTGCTTCAGAGGAAAAAACTTTGGAGAAAATAATGTGAACGAACAGTGGAAATGACATTTAAGGCACGCTCACAGACTTTAATTCCAGATTAAGCTCTACTGTCTGAATGCCAGTGCATTCCCTTCCTTGCCATAAAAATATCCTGTCTATCTGTTCACTTTAGTTGATTGCTGGAATGTGGAGAAAACGCTTGCTGATAGAGTGAGACACAAAATGAGGTGCTGCAGATTCATGCAGTAGCAATTTGGAGTGCATGGTGATTTCTGTCTCAGATAAATTACCCTTTTAGGCATTTAACTGAGGCTTGCACCAGAGATGATTGTTTTTTCACATTGTATGTTTATTTAATGGTAATATTAATGTTATTGATAGAGAAATATCTTTGAGAGCAAGGTAAGCTTTTCACAAAATGAGTGTTTAATTTGTCCTGCTGTAATCTATGCCTGGCCTGACCATGTTGTACTCATATCCAGTCAAAAATTACCAAGAAAAATACAAGTAGAGTTGAGGGCAGAAACTTCTGCAGATTTACCCTACTCCTTCCACCCCCAGCTGGGGCTCTCAAGTTAATGAACACACTTGGAGAATTGGAGCAAGAATTGCTAAAGTAAGAGCCAGCCAAATGCAGAATGTGTCACGGAGTGTAACTGAAGCTGTCTTTTAGGAATAGCTAAAGTATAGCCAGTTATCTCAACACAGATAACTTCAGGAGAAAAAAATACAACCCCCGAACCTGTATCATATATTTTGTGACATAAATGTGTTATTTCTAGTTATGCAAGAGGGTTGTTGCACATGCCATTGCCACCAACTCCAATTGAAGCAGGAACTTACTCTTTCATTTCTTGCAGATTGGGGAGAGTTGGATGGGTCACACTGTTCCAAATAGATGCTGCAGTGCTCCTCAGTGATCACTTGGAAGGGGGCACGCTGTAAATCTTACTGCATGCAGCACAGCTTCTCACCACAGGTGACAAAATGGCATATTTTGGGGGCTGGACCCGTTTACATTAGTAGGAGTGCTATTTTTGTTCAGTGCTGAATTGAATCTTTGGGAATACTCTTGTTTGCTGAGTTGCTCTGTCCTGTAGAACAGAAGCCTAGTAATGAGGTATTTGGATTAGTTTGGTTTTGCTGTGGCCAAGTTTAAGCTAAAAGTTTGGTGGCTTTCTCCGTGTGTTGTTTTGTGGTTTGGTTTTTTTTCAGTATTGGCTGAAAGAAAATAAATGCAACAAAGTTTACGTTTTAAGCACCTGTCCTTTTGCATTTGCTTGCCTTANTGGTTTGGTTTTTTTTCAGTATTGCCTGAAAGAAAATAAATGCACCTGTCCTGTTGCATTTGCTTGCCTTGACCTCAGTGAGCCATTGTAAGTTTTGTTTTGTTGTATATCACTGCTCCAGATTTTGTCAGTTTTAATGAGAAGTTTTACATTATTATGGATGCTCTAATTTGATAGGAAAAGTTGCAAACATCTATGTCCTTCAGTGATTTAACCTTGGCTGTGTGCATGGTCTTTTCTGAGAGATGCTGAGCACTTGCAACTCTGTGGGGTTTTTTTTCCCCCCTTTAGTGGAAACAGTGGCTACTCAGGACCTCTGAAAAACGTGTCACAAATATACTTGAAAATAGTCATGATCCTCAGAAGCCCATTTCTTGACATATTTGAGAAATATTAGCAAAGTAAAGGTGATTATCTCTGAGCAAATGGTCCAGTGTGCAATTAAAGGCATAGTTTGAGTGTTTCAACAATCAGAATGATTTTGACCCTGAAACATGCTATAGCACATCCCCAGCTGCCTTCTCCCAGAAGGCATCACCTCAAGTTTAATAATATCAAATCTTGATAAGCATTTTAAACTTGAAGTTTTTCTAGCTAGTCCTTCGCACCATTTGGATTGAATGGCTCCGTTTTCCCATCCCTGAGCGTATTTTCCTTAACACTACTTATCTATAATGATGTGCTTGGTGATTCAGGCCAATTAAGGGGAGGGTATTACAGCAATGGAATAATTTTCATTTGAACTTACTCAGAAGTGAATACGAATACCTAAAAATAAGCAAAATTCACTTGCTTCATCTGTCATTGCAGAGGCATCTAAAAGCCAAAAATACCAATGAGAGTGGATGATAGCAGACACAAGATGTCTTTGTTTACTCAAATTCGTAAGATTCTGCTTCACAGAACACTGAAAATAAATTTTTAAAAGGGAGCACAGTTAACAGGAGACCAGAATGGGGGTGGAAAGTTGGAAAATGAACTTGACTAGGTGCATGTCATTCTTGGAAGAATTTCTGTAAATCACCAACTTATGAACTCTTTACATCTCTGGATTGTCCCTTTTCTTTAATTTTAGCATTGAGCAAATAGCCTTTAGCAGGTCCAAGGAATATGCAGTGCTTATTCTTTCTGTGAGTTCTTATTTAAGATGCAACAGGGCTCATTAGTATGGAGGCCTAGATACCAAGAACACTTGTAATATCATAGCAGTTGTAACAAATTGACCTGCGATTCCTTCGGGGTGGTGGAGCAAACACCAAGAGCTTCCCAATACTTATTGATCTGGTTTTGGAGAGTTTCCAGTGCAATGGCTTTGTCCAGTTTTCAGAGTACTTGCTGTTGTATACTAAGGATTTGAGTAACATGCAAAGTGCCTAAGTGATTGATTTCAAGCTCCAGCAGGATAAAATTAAAACCTTGTAAGACTGAGTTCCCTCATGAGATATCACATATTTTGAAAGGGTAAGGATGAATCTGGAAAAGATTATCAACAGGACAAGATGCAGATGAGACCAGAACTTGGCCAAGAGCTGTACAATATATGGATGGTCAGCAATAAGTGTCTTGGATGTATTAAGAGTCTGTTTTTATAACGCCCTTTAAACAGCATTAAAATGGAATAACATGCAGATAGATGAAAAGGATCTAGCCGTCTCCTCTGAAAACATTGAAGACATGCCCTCAGCTTTTTATTGGTGGGTCATTTGTCTGATGATAGTGGTGGATCCTTGATAACCATTCATTGGTGTTCAGGATGTGTTTGGATGTGGCTCTGAGTAATATGGTTTAATGGTGATGTAGGTAGGCAGTTGGACTGGATGATCTTGAAGGTCTCTTCCAACCTCGATGATTCTATGATTCTCCACTTTGATAATTCCTCTGAGAAGTTGGGCAGTATGACAGTAGCCTGTAAATGGTAGCTCACAGAGCACCAAAAATCAAGGAGGTGACTCAGGAGAGCCAGTATTTGCCTCAGTTCCCAGAGGTGAGTGTACAGTTGCCAGTGGTGATGACTGGAAGGAAAATGAGAGATATACTTTTATTTAGTAACACTTAAGTTAAAAAAAATAATAAAAATTCACTTAATATTTGTATCATTGGGAAATATACAGGTCAGTCAGAAGACCTAAGAGCTGCTTAGCTCATGGGAACTAAGTACTTCAGGAGGATGCACAAGGAAAATGAGATTTCAGGCTGTAGTTTTAGGAACTACACAGATTTGCAGTCCACAAATCCAATTTGGATTATGTTGTTCAAGTGTGATCTCTCATACTGGACCTCTGTTTTCGTGTCAGAGCTCACAGACTTTTGCAGAGCTTCTGGTACAATGAAGAGGCTTTCCTGGCAGATCCTAAGGTGGAACTGGGACAACAGCGTTAAATACTGGCTGTGGTTTGTCTCAGTGTCTGTGCTGTGATTTCAGTGCAGTTGGGAAATGTTTGAGTATCATTGCCTATTCAGCGATTGAATAGTATAGTTATTGGAATGTTTCCTTAACCACCCTTTAAAAACCTTTTTTTCAGTCTTGCTTTCTCCTTTCTCTAAATATTTTTAACCACATCTGGCTTTTAAATTCTTGTGAAGGTGTATTTGGTCAAAGATGATGTTGCATTTCCCTCAGAAAGGCATTGTCTTTGGGTGAAGGTTTAATCTGAGTTGATGGAATCAAGCAGAGATTTAATGCTGGTTAATGAGCAAAGATTGATTAGTCAGATGTAAAGGCACGGTACTCTTCCTTTCTCTGAAAGCCTATTTCAGATCAAACTTCTCAGTTCAATGTAAAAGATGACTTGATTGGCTTGTAGGGAGCTGTAGCTAAATTGTACATAATGAGACAGGGAGCTGTGTGATGGAAGCATCTGTATGAGTGAGAGGGGAAGGAGGTAGGGATTTTAGCTTGTTTAGAAAATAAAACGCATCATTAATCTAAACATGACAGTAGCATAAGCTATGAGAACTGTCTTCCAAACAGCATGCCATGAGCCTGCTTTGTTTGCAGCTCTCTGCCAGCTGCAATCACGTTTTTGCCTAACTGCTGGTTGGATAGACCAATTGCTGCCTGTGCCAGAAAAAAGCATTGTGGGGGAAGACTGGCTGAAAAACATCCACCGAAAGAATAATCTGCTCAGATGCACTGTAGTGGGAATGAAGGGACAGAGAAGAGAGATGCCCGTTTGTCGCTACTCCCGGCTAAATCTGAGTACCATGGAGCGACTTCAGGCCCTCTGCCTGGAGTCTTAGAAAGAGGTGTGTGTGTTTGGCAGTGAGGTGGCAAAGCTGGTGGAAGAAAAGGTTTTGACAAGAAAAGTCTGTCTGCAAAAGCTGGTTTTGTTTCATTGCTATTTTTGCTGGGAGTGATCTTTAGCATGATCACCTTTCTATTTTGCTTCTCTTCTTCAAAAGCTAGATATAAAAGTAGTTACAGGACAGAATATTAATACCTAATAATTTCATGTATTTGTCACTGTACTGTTTTGCATACATGATTGTTTTCTCCCTCCCCTGAATAGATGTTTTTCATTTAAATACTCTGTAACTATTTTTATTTTTTATTTTTTTTTAATAACAAACAGGACATGGGCAAGAGACCATGTTAGCATGTTAGCAAAAGCTAACATAAAGCTGACAGCAATTATGCATAAGTAATGCATGGAGAAATATACGTAGATGTACAGGAAGTTTTTAAATAAACTGAATATAAACACAGTAGAAACAGAAGAGGGCTGAACTGCTGCCAGGAGGATAATTTTATAATTGATGCACTTGTCTGTGAGACTGCTTTTTCTGTGGTTTGATATATAGCTGCCCTAATGAGGTAGGTCTCAGTCCCAGAATTTGGTTTCCTGTTGCATGTGTGAGATTTAGATATACTTAGACTGCTCTATGCGGAATATGTCTGCAGCCTTTTGGACATGAAGTGCAGCCGTTCTAGGTAACACTCACCATGTCTTGGTGGGCCACACTATGTGTCACTTTCCCCCTATTTGGGGAATTTCCCCCTATTCTGTCCAAACAGAAAGTCATGTTGTGCACATGGTGATTCCTCTCCATTCCAACAGGAGTCATCTTTATTTACATGTATTTTCCTGATTGCTTTTGTGACTGGGCTCTCATTCAGCCTCCTTTGCAAATTAGTTATAGTCATCATCTCATGGGTAAGCAGAAACTGATCCCACGGGCAGATTGATGTGCTGATGAAGTCCGTGAAGGTCAGGAAAAAGGGTGAGGTTCATAGGTGTGTGACTGGAAGAATCAGGTTGTTTTGCTGTTGTGCCACACCAGAGTACTGGTGTTCTGAAAAATAATTGAGTCTAAGCTGAATAATGCATTGCCTGGGAACAATGCGAGATGACTTTGGTTGAAAATGGATTTTACTGTTCTGTTTCATTTTAAGATTATCCGATATCCTTTTTTTTCCTTGCTCTCGCTTTTAATTTTCTGCTGTCTGAATTCTCTTTGCGTCTTTGTGCTTTCTTTGTAACTTTGTTCCCTCCTGGAGCATAAATACACACATGTTCATACACACTTCACAGAAGAATGTTGAAAAATTCCCAAATTCCAGAGCTCCATCATTTTCTTTCAGAGGGGCAGGAAGATGAGAGGTTCCTCAGGATTTCTCTTTCCTCCTTTGCCTGTATTTCCACCTTGCCGTTTCTTGTCCCAGACAAGAATCCCACGAAGCAGTACCTCTTTGCTCACAATTCCTGCTACCTCCGTAGACATTAGTGTGGCAGCAGCTTGCTGGTGAGGGAAGCTGTCTCTCAAACCTCCATTCAGTGAGCAGTGTCTCCACCACGGTCCCAGGACTTAACACCAACAAACACATTTTGATGAGGGTTTTTTTTTCTGTAGCTAAGATAATGATAATTGGTAACTAATAGCAAGACTCCAACATACTCCTGTTTTCTAGCATTCTGTGTCTTGAATCCCTGTTCATTTGCGTGTTAATTTATGTTCTCAAGTGACAATTAAAAGGCTTCAGATCTAGAAATGCTGCATTTTAGTAGGTGAGGTTAAAATAATTGAAAGTGTTTTGCAATTGGTATGCTTTAGATAAAAGCACGGAGGAGACTTGTTTAAAGATACAGACCAGAAGTTCCAAGTGTGTATCCCAGAGTTACGCATGATTGTGCAATACATGCCTGAAAAAGAGATCCCAGTGAGATGGGACAGCATCTGTTCACTGAACTTCACTGCTTTTCTGCTCTGCCAGGCTTTACTTTGCCCCTTACACATCAAAGGTTACATTTAAACCTTTACTGGAGGTATGATTCCTTACTTTTGAAAAGGCACAGATCTTGGAAAAACAAGTGACAAACCATTAAAAGGGCATTGTACTGCCAGAAAACACAGGTTATGTGTGTGCAGCCCCAGATGGGAAGCGTGCCACCAGGGTCACTTAAGTGTTACCTGACTGGGAGCAGGATTCAGTCACTTAAACAGAGATTTCTGGTGCCCTTGTAGGCACTGTGGCTGCCTGCTGGGCTCCTGGAGGTCCTGTGTCATATCTGCTGGCCCTGCGCAGGTTTCTCACGTACCCTCAGGAGTGTAAAGTGGCACTGGGCATGTCTCTTCAGGCCACTGAATTTGGTGGCAGAAGGAAGTGGCTGGGGGGGGCTACTGGAAGAAATGCCAGGAGCTGGGCAGCAAAGATTAAAAGGGGCGGTGTGAGTGAGGCAAATGGTAAGAGTAGTGTAGGTGCTGAGGAGCAGGCAGATAACTAAAGAAACTTAAAATGTAAGACCTTGATTTGTCTACATTGACATGTGTTTCTTGACAGAAAATCACATCAGCTACTTTCCTCCCGCAGCAACAGAAAAGTAGTTCAGGCTGGATTTGTCTTTCCGTAGGTTTTTCCTGTGTATAATATGTTGCTGTTCTGGGGGTTAAGTTTGTTGACAAAATTCCTCTCCAAAGGGTTTGCAGTCTGCAGACTCACTTATCTGTCAATACTGTCCATGACTGATATGAACCAAATCGATGGTTCAGAATTGTTTTGAAGTCAATCGGTCTTGGCACCAAGAGATATTTTTAAGGAAGTATAAAGCCAAAAATAGAGGTAAAGAAAATACACGCAGCAGAGCCATGACTGGGGAGTCATTAGCAATGGTGTCACTAACTAGGCCACGCTTAAAATCCAAACAAGAAGCAATCTAGCGTACATATGCTGCAGTGGGAAGCAATATCTGGGTAAGCCACTGAGGAGTGAGTGCCAGGTTTATGAATTTAAACAAAAAGTTGAAGCATTTAAAAATCTGGCTGCAGATGGAATGGCTTGGGAGCAGGTCAGCTTCCTGGCCAGCAGCTGAACTTGAGCCTGCGCTGCTCGGCGTGGCCAGCAAAACCGGGCCCTGCTGCAGCCCAGCCTAGGCCGGGGCCCCCCAGAGGGGAGGGGAGGGGACGGGGTGGGTGAAAACTAGGAGGTGAGGACCCCAAGTGCAGAAAGCTGATGCCTGTGCTGTGCTTGGTGGCTGCTGAGCCGCGTGCTGTGAGCCCTGCCCCAGCACTGGCAGCTGGCCTGGCTCTGCCCTGCCCCAGCCCAGCACTGCCTCAGGCATAGAACCACAGAATGGTCTGGGTTGAAAGGGATCTTAAAGCCCATCCAGTGCCACCCCCTGCCATGGCAGCGACACCTCCCACCAGAACAGGTTGCTCCAAGCCCCATCCAACCTGGCCTTGAACACTGCCAGGGAGGGGGCAGCCACAGCTGCTCTGGGCACCCTGTGCCAGTGTCTCAACCCTCACAGGAAAGAATTTCTTCCTAATACCCAGTCCAAATCTCCTCTCTTTCAGTTTGAAACCATTCCCCCTTGTCCTGTTGCTACAGGCCTTATCTGCCCGATTTGTCTAAGCCTGGAGCTGGCCCCAAGTTACCCAGTGAATTATTCAGTTACTCTTAACCAGTTGCTGAGAGCTGGGTTAGCCCAGATCGTAGCCAGCAATATATGGTCAGTGCATTTGCATTAGTATTTTTAACTTTGTAAAAAAAGAAGACTGTTGAATATATTAAGTTGTGTTTTGTCTGGCGGTAAAAAGAAATCTCATTTTAGCACTGCCATAATGTCCTCCTTTACTTCTTTGGTATTTTTTAGTTATTAGCATAGATTACAAAATAACGTCTTCAAGTTTTCCAGCTTTTTACACAATGTTGAGATGGTGATTTCTTTTACCGTGGGAGTCCATTGTGGTAGGAATCAGCTCTTCCTGCTCCAGCATCTGGAAGTGAAGAAGAAACAAGACCCATTTTGTTTTGTGAGCGGCCCCTGGCCGCTGACGTTTAGGCGCTGTGGGATATGCCCGGGAGCAGGCATCTCCATGCCTGGAGAAGTGTCACATCTTGTACAGCAAGTTGATGTGCCGACATGGTGAGCTGGAGCAGGGCAGCTGGAGGGGAGGTTGGGAGCTGCCGAGTGGCAGGGAGCAGGAGCACTAAAACTTTTGCAGCTAATCAAATTAGTTACTTAACACGCTAAATCAGCATCTAATCAACATCCATAAATAAATATGTCCCAAAACTTATTGTGGATAGCAAAAAAATAGTTTGGAATGCTTCGTGGGAATATAAAGGCACTATGACAGAGTTTTTAAATCTGCTTTTCAAGGGTAGTTTTGATATTGCTGAGTGCTATTTTTTTTCTTGACAAAAAGGTGTACTAGTGTCTCATATTTGTGTGTCAGTAGCATAACTAACCCTCTGATATCATAAAAAATAGATCTGCTTGATGTAACCACTTTTGAAAAAAGAAACTGTTTCATTAAACTTGTTAAGCTGTTATTCTTTATTTTTTTCATTAACACATTCCACATACCTTTTTTCCTAAACTTGCAGAAGATCAATATGAAGCTCACCATACAGTATTTTATCCTTTCTAAACGATCATGTAAATTTACTCAATATTTCTCATTTTCTGCATCGTTTGTTACCCTCTTTGCCTGGTATTCAAGCATTTTGTTTGCTCCAGGTACATAGTGAGAGAAATCTTTAGCATCCTTAGATGGTCATGGATGGGTTTTTTTATTTGATTACCTTTTCTTGTCCAGTTTTCCCTTTTTCTCCCATTAAACATGAACATTATATTCGTGCATGTTCTTTCTAGTGGCTACCTGTGCTTCCTTGCTTTGAGGAACTCTTGCAGAAGAGCTCATTGCTGCAGCCACTGCCTCTCTGACATGTCATTTATGAAGTTCAGGCTCCTTTTTTTTTTTTGCTAATATTACAGCCATGGATAAATATCACTTGCAAATGCTGCCTCTGTCCTTGACAAGGTGAAGTTATTAAGACTCATTTACAGGCTGCAAGAGGAGATGTCTGGAGACGAAGTCTAGTGCTACTAAAACATTAGTAAATCTGTCTGCTTGTTACTGATCACTGCTGTCAGATGAGAAGACCTGTGATCCACGTTCCTATATCATCATCTAAGAATTTATTCACGTGAATCTTAGCCAGCATTAGTCTGAGCTAGAAGGGAGACATACACCTGCCAGAACAAAGACATGCCTGGGAAGTTCATGTTGTAATTAAAGATACTAAAGAAAAAAAGCAAACCATGAATACAAATGGTAGACAGGTGTGAATGTAGGTTGACTAAACATTATGATCTCCAGTTCCTGCTAGCAGAAACATAAGTATTTGCACAGAGGATGCTTTGCTTTTGTTTTTCTTTTGGTTTTGATTTTCTTTTTTTAGTTAATGTTTTTTTAATAAGCTATTTTCTTGTTCTGTTCACACTAGTTTTGTGTTTTCCATTTCAGGGCTTTACAGAAGCCTTTTTACACCCTCAGCACTGCTAAGAGAAGCTGCTATAATGTGACCTTTTTAGAAACTAGGATCAGTGCTGCAGAGGACAAAGCTGTTGCAACAGTCCTGAATTTTGAGTATTGAATAATCTCCCCAAGTGACAGAAGTAGTGATGCTAATTAATCCTCTTTGAAATATGTTAAGAACTCTGATTCCCATATAGTTATGTTTCTTTAAATAAAGAAAAAAGTGAAGAGATGCAATTCTAATTAAATATGAGTAAGATTCTTATTTGTCTACACATGAATCTGTTTATACCTGGAGAGTGGCTGCGGAAATGTCACAAACTAGAAGGAGAAAAGTTGAAAACCATTTTTTTAATATTCCTCTCCCTTCCTTACCCACTGTATTTCAGTCCCCTGTTACAAATTTTAATTTGAAATGGATAATTACAATATTCTTTTACCTACACTGATACAGTCCATCCTCATATATTTCATTTTAAGCTTGCATCCCTTCCCTTCCATTTTCATGCAGTGTTTTCAGCCCTTGGCATTCAAATTTCCATCAGGTAGGTCCCCCTTTCCAACCCCTAAACTGAGATTAAAAAAAGCTGTAGATTTTTTTTCTTTGTCACTTTCTCATGCAAGACTTGAAAGGCATTTAAAGCTTAAGCTTATTTTCTTCTTAAGGCTTTCTATCTGTCTGCCTGCCTGTCTGTCTGTCTTTCCCCAGGAAAAGCTCTGAGGTCCAGAAACATTTTCTAAGGAAAGTTGAGGTTCTTGTGTAGTTACTTCATTTTTCCTTCTTCCACCATGTCCTCTCATCCCCTTTGAACTTCTACCTAGCTGCTTGACATTCAGATCATCTCTTAGCTGAGGCATTGTTTTTGGAGAAAAGATGGATGGCTTCCCCTCAGCCCCATCTCTGTCTTTGGACAAGCCCAGCACTCTCACTGTTTTAAGAGGTTGCTGGAGCATCTCACGCGGGGAGCATCCTGCAGTCGTTGACTGCTTTATTATGCATCCCACAGGCACTACCGAGAGCTTCAAACATGATGTGAGGATATACAGCTTCTGAGGCAGGATACTAAACAAGTGAGGTTTTATTTCAGGAAAGACTTGCAGAGCTGTGTATCCTCCAGTCTCCTTTGTAGTGACGTTCGCAGGTGGGTGGGATGGGCATGTGTCAGCGTCAAGAGGGAGAAAGCAAAACCAACCACTTTCATGGGTTTTCCAACCCTAATCAGACCTTCCACTGTTGTCAGGTTTTCCAGTTATGTTTATGAGAAGTTAATCAAGCCCAATAAGTGGAATTTCTGGGTACATTCAAGATTTTAATTGCTTTTCCACAGTATGATTCCAGGTCATAAGATTAACTGTCCTTGTTGCAGAATAGCAACAGAAATTTAAGACAGTAACTGTACTGTGTGGTCAGCCTTGTCTTTTCCCTCTCAGTCATTTCATGTGTTTCTTTGAAACTTTTCTTTTCCAAACTATCTTTTACATTGTGGAAATGAAACTTCCAAATTAAGCGTGAAATAATCCCTTTGTCAACAAATAACTTAGTACAGTTCTGCCGTGTTACGGATACACGTGTTCTTTGAAAGATGAGCAGTTGGTCTTGTTCTGGAAACTCACTTTCACACTTTGTGCTTGGTAGAAAAAAGCTCTTGTACTTTTTCCCTTTCTTCTTTTTCTCCCCCAGTGGAGTATTAATGAATTATTCATCCCAAACTCTCAGAACACAAAGCATGAAAAGGAAGAGTACCTGAATTCCCTGGGATTTTAATCTTGCCTTGCTTTTCACTAAAAAAAATCCTGAAGCGATACATACATCCAGGTCTGCGAACAAGAACTATCAAATATATAGTAAGTGATCCTGGAATGATCCATGTGTGCTTTAAGTGCAGGAGCCACTGACTTCACAAACACAGCTGCTGGTAATAAGCATTCCGTATGAAGCCTCCCATGTTGAATATAAAAGAACCAATTCTGTGAAAAGAAGTTGTTTTTTTTTATTTTGCCAACCTATAGTTGTTTCTTCTCTTGATTTATTCCTGCATTTGTCTTTGTTTTTCATTATTCCTTGCTTTGTGGTGCTTGTGTTGCATGTAGAAACCTGTGATAGTTCATGATGGTAACAGAGAGAAAGCCAAACTACGCATACTAGAAATCTCTGTTCTGCTGGGACCAACATTTCCAATACAGCATTAATTTCGAAACAGCTTGCTTGATGATGGAGAAGTCTTTTAGAATATTTGAGACTTTGTGCTTGGGTGTGTCACATATGATACCTAATATTTTTAAGATTTTGTTAAAACAGGAAAATTAGGAAATCTGGAGGGGGGGGGGGGTCAGAAAGGAACTTAAATATTTTTCTCATCTTGATTTAAAATATAATTTCTGATGACAGCCTGACATCTCATGGTCTGAAGAGCTATTGCGAAAGGAAAGTCATAACTGAAAATAAAATAAATTGTGAAGATTTTGCCTTGGTGCAAGTTTTTTTGCATTTGTGTGTAAATTAGTCTCGAGGTTCAAATGTGATGCTTTAGAGAGTTGTCAGCACTTGTACCACCTTGCTGTTTGTGGGGTTTTTTTGGAGGGGGGAGTGCTTCAGAAACTAAAACGAAGGCATTGAGAATTTTATTTCGCCTAAACCAAAAAACCTGAAATTCTCTCAGCTTATAAATGATACATTTGGCCTTTTCAATTTTACGGCCCTTAACTATTATTCAAGGTGACTGTAAAGAATATTTCTAGTATATGAGAGGGGAGTCCTGTTGCTATTGAATCCTACTGCAAGTTACATTGCCTTGCTTTGTTTTTTTCCCTACTGAAAATGTGCCCCGTGGTAGATGTAAAAATATTGGTAGAGGACTTGGTTCTAGACACTGCAGAAAGTTATTTCCTTCGTAGTGCAATTTTACAATAAAAGCTTTTTTCCTTTCATTCATCTCATGAATTTTATTGGCTCAATGTTTTCCGAGTATTTCAGTTACAATACTCAAGATTCAGGAGAGATCTTCTGCCATTAAAGCATAATGTGATGAACCAGTATAATGTTAATTTGTATATTTAATGTGGTCCATAATACGTCTGTTGTGAATAGTGATCTTTGTAATTAGAATTATAGTACAGTTCCCATAATTGTTTTCAGTGTCTGGATCCACTCCTTGTTTGTTTGTCCTCCACTCTGAAAAGCCTGATCTAAACTGGTATTAAAAGGACAAGTTGTGCTGCATCTTGTTTTGAAGGATAAATGATTTAGGAAAGATGGACTGATGTTCTTTTAATCTAGAACATGGAAAACATTTTGTTTCAGATTTTTTCAGAGTAAAAAAACCAGTATACGTAAAATATGGATTGATTTGGATAGGAAAATGCATGTAAATGGCAGAACACTTAATAGAATTTTTCTGAGAAAATTTCATTTTTCATTCTCCAGCAATATTTTATTATCTTCTTTTTGATGGAAATTAAAATAGTATTTTTTCATTGATACTGGTATGAATGATTCATTCTAGAGAGAACAATTTTTTTGAGTTTTCTGATCTGTCATCAGATCCATGAATCCTCATACCAGTTGTTTCTGCTCCTGTATTTTAGTCACGTTTTAGTTAAAGAATGAAGAATACTCTTATGAGCAAAAAACTATAACGGTGATGGTACAAGTTCTAATCAATTTTATGAGATGGGTTTTAACAAAGTTTCTCATGTCTAAATGCAGTGAGAATAGACATCAAAGAGAGAAATAAATATACTCATACTTGAAATCTGTTTAGAAGAAAAAGTTGGTTTTACTTAAATATACCGATATTTTCATTAATACAGAATGTTATTCTAATATAATGTAAGCTAATATAACATAATTAGCTACATGTGTACCCATAGCTGGACATTGGAAAGCTGATTTCTGTTGTTTGTATAGTAAATCTAGGAAAATAAATGTGTACAGAACTATCTTCCATTACTCAGTTAACAACAGCATAGCAGTCAGAGAAACATGAAGGTAGGATAAATTCTTTTGTTATTAGTCATAAAATATTTCGCCACCAGCTTCCTGTTCAATAGTTATTCAGTCAGTCAGGTTCCTCCTGGAGCACCGCAGAGGTGGCAGGTTTAGGCGTAAGATTTGAATGACAGCCTTATACTCTGGCTAGCTGCAACATCATGGTTTAAATGGAAGTTGATCCATCTGGTATTGTCATCCTCCATCAAAAGCTCTTTCTTGAAGGTGGTTTGTTACAAGAAAGAGTAGTTAGACTGTCTAGTTTAATACAAGGTATTGAAATTGAAAACTGCACCGAATACTTATGTAGTTATGGAGGAGAACAGTGGCCAAAGTGACATGACCTCAAGGTCATCTATAAAATGCAGAAGGTGGAAAAGTCTTTGCTGTGCGTAGTGCTTTGGCTTTTTGCACTCTAGGGAATGCTGGGCCTGCTAAACACCAGATTCCCAAACAGCTCTGTAAGAGCCTTCAAAAAGTAAAAAGCGTATTTACAGTGGATGTTTTTAGAGAGCACAGTGTAACATAATGGAGTACAATGTGATGAAAAACATCATTCAATGTATCTCTTGTAAATCTTTCATGGAATATACTTAATCTATCTCAGAACATCTGTCAGTCTTCCCTTTCTTGACTTTAACCAAACTTCATTTATTGACATCAAACTTCTGTGTGGCGGTACGGGGCACAGAAGCAACCACCTCTTTTTTTTATTTTACCTCCTGCCTCATGCATTTGCTTATTTGAAATCCATTATGAAGGGGATCCACAAAAGAGGAAAACTTAAAGACATTTTGTACAAGTTGTGGTCCAAGTCCTTTTTCAGTCCAGCTGCCTCCAGTCTCGTTACCTACTTTGTCCTGCTGGGCTGTTCAGACTGGAGAAAACTGAAGAATTAGGTTGAGAAACTGACTGGGCTGCTCCCAATTTTCTGGTCTGTTCAACCAGTGCCCTGAGTGTGAGGGACTTTAAACACTTCCCTGAGACCTTATTAAAGGGACATGCTCCTTTGGTATTAGGTTTTACATCTCCCTTTGGCTTTCACCACGTAAAAGGAGCCTCGGCACTGAAAAGATATTTATAGTGTGTTATAGAGGAAAGGGAAATCTTATGTGGGATTGAAGAATCCTGTGCGATAAATCTCTTTAGCTTAGAAGAGATGAGGGTGGCAGTTTCTTACCTGTGGTGGGTCCCGATTTCATTGTGTTTTGGCTGGTTAATTGCTTTATAAACAGAAAAAAAATGTGATGGCTCAGCCAGATTTAAGGTATCTGAGAAGTTGTGTGCTAACGTTTTGATGAAAAACTACTACAGAAAACCTTGAAGGCCACCCACATACGCAGAAGTGGGGGAGTCAAATAGGAACTTGTGCTTCTCGGCAGTGGCGACATGGTGTGTGACATGGGAGATGTGTGGCAGGGGTTCATCCAGGATCTCTCCTAGCTTAGACTGAAATTAGCATAAAAGTCAGGTTGGAATAGAACCCCAGCTAAAATTTTGAGGGCCTACAGATATGTCTAAAATGACGTAAGAACATCCTGGCTACAGAAGACATTTGATCATAAGAGAGACTGTTTTGGACCAGCTCTTAAAATTGGTTTGGGGGATCTTTGGAAATTTGGCCCTGTTGGTGGCATCTTTCCTTTCTGCTTAGATAAGGACTTAATCCTCAGAGGCTGATCGTGTTCAGATCCAAAGATCTGGCCCATTTTGTATGTTAGTGATGCAAAAGTGAAGGAACCTCGCAGGTCCTTTTGCAGCCAGGAACAACTGACCTATATACTTATGGAGAAATCAGCCAGGCTCCTGCTAGTTAAACTGCAATAGAAGAAAAGTTGCACACATGGAACTTGGCTCTTGTTTCCATTGAAGTCAAGGCACATTAAGTCCAAGAAGAATGGGACCTGGTGTGGTTTTCCTTTCAATACTGGAAATGAGTGTCTCATGGATTTTGAACTCTGTGAAGCATTAGATTTTTTTCCACTTAGTATAGTTTCTGCTCCCACTTTGTGAATCTTTTTGTTTTAACAATGGCAACAATCATTTTGAACAAATGTATATATGTGTTGCATTGGGTGGAGTAGTGGTTAATTTTTTAAAGAGCTATTTAGTTGCCTGACATAATTGCAGGAGTACATTTCTATATCACTAACGGCATCAGACAGAAAATGATTTACACAACTTTGTCTAGAATGTTTTTGCGATTCCAGAGCTGGCTTTATGACAGTATAAATTCATGTCTCCCCTACAAAAAAAAAAAACTGAAACAGTTTTGTTTCCTTGAACATTGCCTGTAATTTCTGTGTGTCAAAGAACCACAACATCCTTAGGAAGCTGTATGTTTGTTTGTCTTTATTAACAAGCTGCTGGCTAAATAAATCTCCACTGTTGAATGACTAAGACAGTCAAATATTTACAATGCAGACATAGGGCAGTTCCTTTTAAGGGCTCTGTAAGAAACATCTGGCCAAATGACTGAGTGTCTGTTGTAACAGGGAATTTCTGGGATTAATGGTCAAGGAGTCTGACTAATTACAGGCAGTAACTCTTAATAAGTACCAAATGTGCACCTGTTCACCTCTCTGTTCTAGTCCCTCCATAAATATGTTGCATGGATGATGTTCCGATGGGCGGTTGTTTTGTACTGTAGCTTGAAGGTCATTTTTCCTGCAGCTCCCATCTATTTCACACATCTGGGCACATCATGCGCACAACGGGATGTCAGCATTGTTATTCAGCTAGAATCTGGTGGCCCTACATAGGTACTAAATCAGTTCCTTAGGCTGCACTTAAAAATTCTTCTTGTACTTATTGTGCTGTATTAGACAAGGTAGTCAACTGTTTTGTCAGTTTGTCAGAAATTCTGTGTTCTGTGCCTAGATGTCTTCCATGCCCTCCAGCATGTAGCATTACAGCCTAAACAAAGGCAAAAGAGTTTGCACTGACGATTTAGGGTCTGGATCACTACTTTTCTAGTTTTAGATGGATTTAATGCCACTGCAGGGAAGCGAGGTCTACAAATCACATTCCATATCTGGCAGTGAAATTTGCAAAGCCTCAAAAACCCCTTTCCAAGCCCAGACAGTGCAGATATCAGTCCTTTATCCTGCACTGATTGCTGAGGTACCTGTGCTAAGCTGTGCCTTTGCCCTCAAGGTGCTCAACAGGCTGGCAGAGTGAAAATCCCTCATTTGTGCAGTGCCTTCCTAGGTGTTCAGGGGTCTCCTAGTGAGCATGCAGATTTGTTGCATGGAGAACAAATCTGTGGTGAGTGTTGCTGTATGGAGAGAGCTGAGTGTCAGCCTGTGCTTGCCATGTAGGCTCCTGTGCACCATCTAGCAATAGGTCTCCAGGCTGTAGGCATCTTCAGAGATGGAGCTTCAGAATGGCGGGCTGTAAGGACATCACTGCTCGAGTCCTCAGGATAAGGATAGAGTAAGGCAGGACCTCTTACGGACAGCTTTCTGCAGGTGCGAAGTAGTAGGAAGGCAGTTCTGTGAAAACATTTGGCTTTAATATTATAATGCAGATATGCTTCGATCCATAAAAACTTGCTCTGTGATGAAATGTGGTTGGGTGGGACATTCAGAATTGGGTACTTTGCAGTACTTTTGGGCACATCTCCTTTTGCGCTTAGGAACGTAGACCTTACTGTAGGTCATAATACTTACGGAATACTTAGTCACACAGAATAATGGTTTGTTTCTGAAGCCCAGACAAAACAAATCAAGATTCTTAGCGCCTATGTAAATGTGATAAATTACCAAAAGTAAACTCGGGTCCTAATTTTGAAAAGCCAAGGTATTGCTGTGATGTTTTCAGTTTCTTGCTGTCCAGCTGTGCTGGCGAAGCAGCAGCTGCTATGCTTCATTGCCTGCTTCTTTCCTGGAAGGTACTTTGTGATTTAAATCACTTCTTTGCGTGGAGAGAAGTCGATCTCTTGAATTCAACAACAGCCGTTTACATTGACTTGACACCAAGAAATAAAACCGATTGAAAAGGATCACTGCAAGGACAGAGAAGAATAGGCTTAACTAATAAAAACCTGCTGAAAGCAAAATTAAAGAAGAAAAAAAGAAGACATACTACTGGGGTTTAACTCTACTTCAGAACATAAAAAGCGTGCACACAGTTTTATGCATTTAAAAGTGAAGTGTTGTTTGGTGGTGGTTTTTTGGTTTGGTTTGGGGTTTTTTTAGGCAGGTTTTTGTAATATGCATTGCTTATAGGTTTAGAGTAATCTCTTAAATCAGAGAGCAGCATCTATGTGCTGTGTGGGCATTTTAAGCAAAAAGCTGACTGTCACCATGTGAAATCCTTTTGCCTTTTTTGGCTGGAGAAGTAATGCCTCCAAACGCAGTGCAAAGGCAAGAGAAGACCAGACTGTGCGCCTTACCTTTGTGACTCTTTATGCCATGTGCTTTCAGCAAAGTGTGGCATGGCTAGTGGGTAGCTCCCCCTCCCTGCCCCAGATCAGATTATCCAGCAGTTAATCTGTTTTGTTGGTGTGCTGAGTGACAGCAGCTCATTCAGGATCGGGCTCGGAGCAGGAGAGGGGGAGCGCATCTGAGAGCAAGCTGTTTCAACCAAACGTTTTCCTTTTACTGATCTGCAGGATTAAATTTCAGGCTGTTGCCTATGGAACTTGGCATTAACAGCCAACGCGTTCAGCACGTTGGCTTTTCTCCTCAACTCCCCTTATGGAAAAAAAAATATAGCTGTAGTTTATCACCATCAGTCTGCCTTGACTAGTTTATAAGGCTGTGATTGTCCTTTTTCATCACCTTTTAATACTGAACAAAACCTAGGTGGTAAAATTCCCAATCCCCTCACCTTTTTTCTTTGTGTATTTGTGTGCTTCTTTTCAACATATATAGGATAGTTCTGAAACGAGCTAGAGGAAAGGTGGGAATACATGTCTTGTTTTGTCAACACTTACTGCCCTGTCTCTCTCTTGTTTCAGTTAAATCCATTAATCTGTATCTCTTGCTGTGGCTCTTGAGTACCAGTGTATATAATGCTTGGTAGTTTGTATATTGTCTGCATGGTGAAGTGTCTTATAGTTGTCTTCTGTCTTTTCTCGACATGAAGGGGGGCAGGGAAGCCCTAACTCTAATTAGAGTGAATGGATCTGTGCCTCGTACGTGCTGCTCAGAGGCTTTGCTGTCTCTTATCCATATGACTGTCGCAGCTGAGGAGCACGTCACAAGGGCGCCCTGGTGCAGACCCCGCGTGCTTTATCTGTATAGATTACTGCAGTGTGTTTGTGCAGGGTGAATCCAGGCTCTGCAGCTTCAGCTTTCACAAAGCCTCTTCACAAGGGGAAAACAAATTATGGTAGGCAACGATGTAGCAACTGTCAGAAGGTAAAAGCCTAATGAAATTAAGACAATGCACAGTTCTCACAGGTTGCAGCGAGTGCTATAGGGAAGGGAGAAGTAATCAGAGCCTGGTGATAGGCACTAAAACTACAGATACTTTGCCTATTCCAGAACTGCATTTTGCTTCAGTCCGTGTGTAAACAGCGTAAGAAGATATTTTGACATCACAGAGACAAGATTTCAGCCAGTACATACAGAGCTGAACTAATAACAGCCTAGGGGGTAAGCTGAGAACTAGACAATCTTGCAATGATAACAGGAAACCTCAGCGTAGAGTCACAAGGTCATAGTGTGTGTATTTTATTTGGGAATGTTGTGTTTGCTTAGCTGGACTTGCTAAACTTGTCCTAATCACTTTCGGGAAGTGTCCTGCCTCATTATACACCTGTTACTTGTATCTGGATATTTCTGTCCTCGGAGAGTGTGTAAATGGCATGATGCTTGTCACCACGGTGTTTAGAAGATCCTGAAGGCAATAGACTGAGAGATGCCAAGTGGCCTTTTGAAAGGGCACAGTGACACCAAAATGCTGCGAGAAGCTCTGATTCTGGTGGTGAAAGACAGGGCACAGTGTCCATGTATGAATGTGATGGCTGCAGGGATCTTCCAGAAACAAACAAAATGTAGCAAGAGCAGAAAGGATACTTTTTAATGTAAACAAGTTGGTTGCAGGGAGTTAATGAATGAAGCAACTCCTGAACGATGTAAAAAGCATTGTATTAGTGACTAGAAATGTGAAGAGTCATGTATAATTCAAAACCAAGTCCCCCTGGAAGGGTTTGCATAATGTACACGAACCGTTGAGTCGTTTAATAAACAAGGAAACTGAAAAGGGCAGCATTTGCTGTAATCCAGACATCTTGTTAATGCATGCAGGTATTTGCAGCCAAGCGAAGAGCACTGTATTTAGCACTGAAGTGTATCTGAGTGAGAAACAAGACAGGGAATTGATAATACCACACTGGTGAAGCACATTAGAGCAATACAGCAGTCCTCTATTCCTAAAACGTGAGAAAGTTTTATCAAACCTCTGAAACCTTTTGGGGTTCACTTTCCCAGTTAGGAGTAGAGATATAAGAATTTCTAAACTGAACGTCTCCAGCAGTATTATGTGTTAATAACTACAGAAGCCATCACCAATATCCAGCCCGGCAGCATCTGGCTTATTTTCATCCAGCATTGTAAATATCACGTACTAGTGATAGCAGTTCCAATTCCTTCTGTAGTAACTTCTTCCCAGGGTCTTGACAAAATGGAGAGCTCTAGAAACTTCACGTTATAATCAAAGCTCCAGTGAACCAAACTTTGCTCCAAGTTAAAGAGCAATGTCATTGATCCCTGGGCATTGATCCATGGATTCACAGATCCACTTTGCATCATTTGGCCCATGAGTCACTTTTTTTCACAGGTAAATCTAAAATCCCAGCAAAAGGCAATGATGTAGACTTTCAATGTGATACCTGAACTGCTTTCTTTTTTGAGGGGGTCCTGTGCCCTTTAGCATTTTTGGTAGCACTCTCAGTCAAGCTTTCTGTAGCATCCATCACCAACTTGCATAGGCTACCACTTCCATCAGGAGCAGGACTCTCTGCCTTGGGACACCTACTCTGCCCAGTTTCTCTCCGGGCTGGTGAAAGTCAGCTTTTGTTTGTCTTTTTGTGCTCTGCTTTGTGCTGTCTAATCTGCCTGATGTAGGAGAACTGATTTAAAAAGCTGCCCACAATATTTCCTACTAGGAAGAATTCTGAAGAAATTGGGATGAAAAGAGCATTAGATTTTTGCATGTATTTTTTTGTGTATTTCTGAATGGCTGTGTACCTCTACACGTACAAGGAATAAAAATATAATGGGCTGACAGTAGATTTCAAACCTCTAGGTCAGTGTGGCTCACTGAGGTAGCTGCCTAGTGACCTCGCTTTTGGATCCTTGACAAACCTTGTCTTTTTAATAACATGTACAACTGCTGTGACTTCTGATTATGGATATAAAAAAAGTATTCCATTCTTGGACTTTCTCTCACTTCTTCTAAGCAAATAGATGCTGACTGGTGTGGTCGATACTCCCTGAGGACTTTCTGTGACCACTTTTCAAATAAGTCTATTCTGAGATGAACAGCTTGGTGGTTTGGGGCAGCCTTCAGTGTCTGGAGATGGAGTTCCTTGGTCTGCCACAGATTTTGTTTAATGGTAGTGGGTGGATTGCTTTGGAGGGCATTCATCCTTTTTTTAAACAAAGTTACCTAAAAGTGAGTCTACTAATCTGAATGAGTCAGCTGGGTTCCATTTATTGTTGAAGAGGAGAGCAAGGCATCTGCAGAGGGTGAATATCTGGTTTTCTGACAGTAGGAAGAGCCTGGAGGTAGCTAACTTGTTACCAACTGGGTCGAGGTGACATTAACTCCATGTTATGGTTTTACGTCAGACCACTCATTGATTTTGATGGGAGCACACCTTGAGCGCACTTTTATTTCCTTTTCTGGGCACTGATTCATCCAGCCTGAGGCATCCCATGTTTAGAGTGTTAGGTTTAACTTTTCTGTGTTTTTCTTATCTTCCCTCTAACATTTAGATTGCCATATTCAGGTTTTGAGATGCAACTCCCAAACAACTGATCTACAGAAGCATCTCAAGCAGAATTCATTGTTTCTGTGGGTTTTTTCCTACCTTTTTTTTTTTTTTTTTTTGCAAGTAGATTTCCACTAAATATTTTTAGGAGCTATCATGATGGCTGTAAGTGCTACAAACCAGTAACTGAGAGAATCATGTAAAAATAGCACTGGGAGGGACCTCAGAAAGTCATTTAGGCCATCTCTCTACACTTCAAGGCAGAAGCAACTGTTCTTACAGGTCATGAAGGTTTGGTTTGCATCTTTATTAACCTGAGTGCTCTTACTGGTGCCCTTTCCATGCTTTCACAATGCACCAGGATTTTGAAAAAGGCACATCTTTTATTACGCTAGGTGCATTTGACTTTATTTTGTTTGTAGATGGGATAAATGCTGTCTGAAATGGCTGTGCCATATGTGTGGGACTCCATCATGTATTGTTACTAACCTGACAGTGCTTCATATAGCAAAGCTGTAGTCTGTCTGCAGGGAGGAAAGCAAGTCTAAAAGAATTCACTAACAAACCTGAAACCTTGGTTGATATACTTGGTTTGCATCTCAGTGCTGTGTTGAATGAATATTTAAAAATTACCTCTGAAAGTCCAGATAAGAGAAGAATTTAATTCCATTTTGGGTCTTTTTTATTCTTTCTCTTTTGGCTTCTGGAATTGGCTGTCCAGGTTTAGGTGTCTGGAGTACATTTCTGGCGTAGGAGACTCGTGTGTGTTGACTTTTAATGTACCAATCTCTGAGACTACCAGCTCGCCTTCTGGGGAAATTTTATATAATTGGGGCTTCACATAAAGCATGTTGCTCTTTGACTGTATTCCTTTAAGGTCTTTGGTATTTCCCTCTTTTATTTCTGAAGTTCCTTCATTTGATATCATAAATAACACTGAACTTGCTGAATCGCTCCCCATGAATTGCTTCAAGACAGGGTGAACAGAAACAAAAAGGGAAGTGAGAGAGGATTTATTCAAACTTGACATTAATGTGAGCAAGTGGCATTTTGAGGCACTGCCCTAAACACTAAAACTCCAAAACATTTACAAGAATTACGGAACTGATGTGCTGCTTTAAAACCATCCTGAAACCTAAGCAGAATAAGAAAAATTAAGAAAGATTGAAGGTTAACAGTGCTCCTGTCTCATGACACAGAGATTTAAACACCCAGGCACACAGACAGCAGCATTATCATTGTTAAATATATATGTAATACAGTAACTTTCACATTTGAAGTATCCATATCCTTGTATTCTCAGAATTATCATCCTTTAGGAATGCAGGCCCTCAGGTTTTGCTTTCCATGAGCTTTGTCACTTCACACAGGTGCAGCTTTGATGGAAAGCGACTGCACGTTCCTTGGTTTCTGCTGCCCTTGCCTTGTGTCGCTGCTCACTCCAGTGGTACCCAGTGGGTTCTGCCTACTTTGCAGTCACTCTGTGCTCCCAAGCCTTGTGCAGGCTCAGAATGATGCCACAAAAACTACAGAACCATATTTTTGAGCCTTTTACGTTAAGTGTTGGAATAATGCCAAGGTTTTTGCAGAGGATTATTGCAGACTTTGTTTTACATATCCAAATGAAGTATGGAAGAAAGATCTATATTCTTTGAGAATCTTGCATCTCTTCAAGCAGTGTGTGAGGACCAGGTCTTCCCTCCATGTGGTGGTGACTCTTCTCACCAAACGAGGCTTATGCCTGGATAATAGATAGGAGTGATACAGTAATTGCCCAATTAGTCCAGAGTACCTCCACATGGAGCAAGAAATGCTGTTTTATTTCTTGATTTTGCTTCCAGCCTTTGCTTAGTAAATAAATATCTTGAGAGCCTCTGAATACAGGTATTCCCAGGAGAAATGTACTAAAAGTATTTGCAAATTAAAATGCTTGAAATAAAATTGTTGGCAGATATTTTCACTGAAGGAGATTACTCTTAGCTGCCCTGATGTTATAAATAGTGGTTTTAAGAAACACAAGGTTTTCTTTGCCCAGTGTAGCATATATCCTGCATATCCTAGTGTGGTCGGAGATACTTCAACTTAATTGGAATCGTGTATTTTCTTAAGACTGCATTTCCAATGAGAATACTTAAACGGCTAAGAAGCATTGCATGTAAGCATAAAGATTAATTTGTCTGCATCATTCAATTATGAAGCATACAGCTCTATAGGATTTGATAATAGGGACATAAAAATAATGGTACCTTTAAGGAAATACAAAGATCTTAGATCTGAAAGGCACATCAGAGCTATAACCCTTTTCTTCTCATCATGCCCACGTGCTTCTGACAGTGGGGAAAGGATGCGCTGAGCAGATGAAGAGGGATTTCTTTGTCTTCAGGGGGAACGTTCTCCAGTAATTATAACTCCTTTTAAGTAACTCTTTGGAAATAACATCTCTGAAATGAGATTGTGGAATGGCTTTCACCAGGGCATGTATCTGGCAGTGATTCCTTCAGTTGCTGTTTAAAATGGCTTTTTGTGAAGTCTGCAATTCTACTTTGCTGACAATGACAACCCATGTAATGCTGGGACCTACAGTAGCATTTTAAGAAAATGTTTTGCTCTTACACCTGCCAGGACATTTGGGGCCCTGTTCTGTTTCTTCAGGATGTCTGTAACTTCCATATATAATCAATAGGAATTGCTCATATCCTGTGCTAGGAAAATAAGGCCTGTGAGCCAGTCTTTTAAAACCTGTTGTCTAAATAGCAGTGTATAAATACCACCAGGATTTTCAGTGGCAGTAGAGTTTCTCCTTCTTGTATGTAGACCTTACATAGCTGGCCATACATACTAAAGGTTTGGTTCTGCTTCATATTAAGCCAGTAGGGGATTTAACTTTTCATTTCATCACGGGGAGAAGTGACCTTACAGAGGAGAGGTGTGAGACTTCGAAATGGGAACACATACCTTTCCTCCGGGGTTGTGAGGTGGGAAAACAAGGTTTGCAAGACATTTGCTTTTCTTGTATTATAAATGTGCTTTTAAGGTGTTTATATTGCTGTCATAGCAAGGGGTGCATTATAAAGATTTCTAAAAGAAACTGCATATCCAAGCTCCACACAGATTTAATCCTGAGATCCCAGAGCATAATTGTTTCTCCCTATTGCTTCAGAAAGCATTCCAGGGACTTTCTCCATGTGAAATCAGGAGAGATAAACAGTGTGCCTCTCTAGAAGTATAAATATTTTTCTCCAAGACATTTAGACTTCCACATGCTGTGGAGGGTTGTTTTTCCTTTTTTCTGCTGTGAGAAGGCCTGCATATTTAAAACATTTTCAGGCTTCGTGTGTAGTTTTAGCTAAGGGTGGGTGTATCTTGCAGAGCTTGAGGTTTGGTTAACGCTGCTAACTATTTCTGGGTTCACGTGGTTCATTCGTCTAGTTGAAGCCTGAAAAAACACTTCTCCTGTGTTACATTTGTGAAGTTTTTCCTCTTTTCAGTTTGTTTTTGTTTGTCCTGTTTCTTGTTTTGAGTTAGAATTTCTGCTATGAGCTCAAGTTGGAACATCACCTTATGAAAGATCTTGTGCATTTTGTAATGTGCGGCTTGCGGTGCCTCTCCAGTGTCGCTCCTGGAGCCAAGGATGGCTGGCTCAAGAATTATTAAGGAATTCTTTAGTGAGACTGTCGCGTGTGAACAGCAACATCTGGTGATCTCGAACTTCCCATCAAATAACCTCATCTCAGCACTTGGGTTACTTTAAGCCCAGATGCAAATGGGAGTTACAGCTGCCATGGCAGGTATTGGTGACTGTACTGAACAAACACGTGCACGTACACCTCCTTGCTGAACGCTTAGTTTGGACTCTGTCCACGTGGGAAGAAACCCAGTAAAGTTCATATTTTGCCCAACTCTGTTCTGATAGCCGAGTGCATTTGAAATTAGACTCGGGTAAGTTTACCATCCCTAAGTTTCAGAGCTTCTGAGAAGCTGGGGTGTACATCTAAGAAATTGCAGAGCGATTTTTTCATTCTTCTAATCTGACCTGTTTTACTGCAGGTGATCAAGTTTCAGTCAGTTTCTCCTGTGCTGCCTGAATAGGTTATTCAGCTCAAATGACATGCACCCCCAAAAAAATACTTTTTTTCCCTAATGACACTCACACTTGTGATTGATTTGTGATTTGACAAGTCTACCTTAAGACTGCAGCTGTTGATTCTAGCTGCGCCTTTTTCCAGGTAGACAAAGGGCCTGTTACTAACCTTTATTTTCTCTCATTCAGAGCACACATACATACATACTGTAGATATAGATATATATGTGTATTCATACAATCAAGTCACCTCCTGGTCCTGTTTTCAGTAAGCTAAGCTCTCAGTATTCTTCAGGTCTCCCCAAACACCTTCTCTGAAGCTGCGAGCCATTGTGTTATTCTGCTGTTCCTCTCAGTTGCTCTTTATTTCTGCTCACTGTTTCCTATTTATAAATCCCAGGACCCTACTTTTCTTTTGCCACAAGGTTACCCTTGAACTCTGTCCTGATGTGGCACTTCTTTGTTTGCTTGGCTATCCTGCCAGAAGAACTGCTTTCCAGTTTTCAGTCTCTTTGTTTTTCATTTTTTTCCTTTTTTTTTTTTTTTCCTGCTTTTCTTTTTTTCACCTTGTTTGCCGACTCTGGCTTCCTGGTTCCTAGAAACACCACCTTGCTCTTGAGGAAATGTGTGTTGCCTCAGGGGGCCGGGTGATCCCTGGCAACCCTCCTGTGCCAGTCAGTCTGCTTTCTTACACTACTTCATGTAAGAAACAGGCTCTGTTGTGGTATACAGCTGGGCTGGGTTTTCCTCAGGAACGTTATTAGGTATGTGTGGGGAGTTACACAAAGTAAATGTAAGAACTAATGTATGAGAAGATACTCCTTACTCTGCATTGACTCATTAGTGAATTGAGTTGCTCTCTCCTGTGCTTTCATGGAACCAGAAAGTGGGACTTGCAGACCAGAGCATGGGTGAGCTGGGGAAACCAGAGCTGCGTTCCCAACTTTATTGCTTTTCGCTGTTATTTGGACACCTTGCCCTACTCTTAAACTGATAATATTTACCCACTACATTACAGCCACTGGTGGGAGATGATGATGGTATTACAGCTGCAGAGAATAACATCCAACCTTTCAGTGGGATCAGAAGCAATCATTTCTAGACAGGGCCAAATGCAGAAAAGCAGAATCCGTGATGCTAGATGGGTTAGTTCAACTTGTGGTACTAGAGCTCAGTGCCTGTGATGGTAGAGAGAGAACTTTAGCTGCTTCCACACATTCTTTTGCTAGGTGAGTCGGGGCTCAGGGCGGTTATTTACTTAGACTGAACTGTGGCAGACAAGGTTAAGTCATCCCTACCATATCCTACAGAGCTGACAGTTGAATAAGTCAGTCAGAGGAATACTGTCTAACACCAAGATAGCTCACTTGGGCAAAAAAATCCCCAAACAAAGCAAAAATCTAGGAGTCTACTTAAGCAAACCCTCCACTGCCCCAAAACAGTGCTTTAGGTGGCTTGTTCTCAGTTTTGTCTCAGTTGTTCTTAATTATGTCTCTGTTCCTATTGCTTTCTTTTTTCATTATATGAACCAAACTGTTACTGAATTTTGTCTTTAGAAAGCCCTTATACCCTAGTTAAAAAGGAGTTTGTTGCCTCCCAGATCCTTTCCATGGTGTACAAAGAGGTCCTGGGAGATGTATTTTACTCTAAAACTTCTCACATTCTCTGAAGTTGATGTTCTTAAAAATTATTTTTACCTGCTTTGCATTGGTGTAGGTAATTTAACTATATCAATTTGAAGTCCAGTTTTAGTTAGGTTTGTGTCTGTTTATAACGTAGGAAAGATCTAACATTTGTCTTCTGCCTGATATATATTTTTTTTGTTACTTTTTTTACTAGGCATTTTAAGTGTTGTTTACCCTAAGGGATTGTAGGGGCAGCTGGAGAATTGCAAAACTAACAGTCTTAAGGACTAATGAAATAAAACTTGATTTCTTGAGAAAGGAGGTTAATTTTATTATCTGAGTAATATGTTTTTGCCCAGATTTTTGTCTGATTTATACTAGTTTTAACATCTTGATTTCAGTATGTGGAGTTGGTCCCCATTTTTAAGTGGGTTTGAACTACGTTACCTGAAAATGAAGGCCAAAGTTTCAGCAGTTCCGCCCTGTCCTCAGGATGGAAGTTTTCCCTGACAAGGTTCTTAAGCAAACAAGATCTCTCCAGAAAAAAAAAACAAGAAAGACCTTGTTATTCCCGTTTATGTCTGGAGTAAGGTGAAGATGTGTCCCCCTCTATTTTTGAGGTGTTTGCTAGATTTTTTTTCTTTTTTTAATTCAGAAAGTCACTGACATTTGAGTTTTTAATAGCTCATAAACAGAGGCTACAGATGTTCCCCCCTAATTGGTGTATGGCCTTGACCAGGCTGGGGGCAGTGAAGAAACCTTCTGCAGTTGGGTTGGGTGACATTTCAAGGGAAGCATATGAGACCACCCTGCATGTTTCCCCTCCTTTCCTTCCTCTGCTCTTCTTGCTCAGCATGCAGAGGGTGACTTCCTTCTTGTCCCCCTGGACCTGGGACACATGTGGTGCTGGGTGCCCACCTTGCTGGCAGGCAGAAGGTTGCTTTGCAGGCAGGATGTGAGGCTGTTGCTGGACCCATAGGAGTGTGTGTTTTTTCAAGAGTTTGGAAGGCGTGAAGAGAAGGGTTACTTGAACTGAGGGATAAGGATGTTTCAATATTTTTTGTAGCTTTTTGAATTATAATATTATCACTGATTAAAAACAGATTAGGGCTAATTCTACATGAAAGCTAGACTGCTGTTTTTGCAGAAGGTATGAAGACTTGTGGCATCAGTCCATCCCTTTGACGCTAAAGTGAAATGACAAAGATGAAGGTTCAGGCTTGTAGCTACAACTTACACTGAGTGTAAGGACTGAAGCCTTTTTTCTTCCTGGGAAAGTCTTTAAGATGGCAGCAACTAGAAGAAGTGTTGGCAAACATGCCACTATTAATCAAACCTACCCATCCCCTATATGGGAAAGTATGTTCCAAGGTATGGAATGGCTTCCATATGAGGAGCGGCTGAGTAAAATGGGGATCATTCAACTTAGAAAAGAGATGACTTAAGGGCACATATTCTAGAGGTCTACAAAATTCCCATAAAAATGTAATGGTAGTGAGGTATGTTCAGCAATTCTGGAGGGTTTTGGCAGTGTGTCGGTGATACTCTGCCTTGGGTTTGGCTTGTTTCATTCTGCTGACGTGCCTGGCCCTGTGCCTGAGATTTGGCTTATTTGTCCTCTTGCTTTGTTTTTACCATTTATTTTCACTGTTTTCTTTCTTTTGCTCCATTTTAATTCATTGTTCTTATCAGTTATTTGTAATCCCATCCCCTTGCAGAGAGTGATAAAAGCAGTTAGTGTTTTTGCACCTCTGGGGAAGTTTTATCTGGGCGAGGAAAGGAAGTTCCCTGAAGTAATTTTACAAAGTTCTCGGATTGCTGCTCCAAACCTGTTTCTTGCCCAGCTAATTCAGGGTCACTTGAACTGGAACATGCCCAGCAACATTGTTGGAAACCACACCAGATGTGCTGGTGCTGTTTTTGAGCTCTTTAGCCTTTCAGACATCTGTGCTTTTTAAACCACAAACCACTCCAGACCACACGGAGCCGCCAGACTTGTAGTATGTGGCTTCAACCACAGTTGTCTCAATCTCTTGGTGTGGGTATTTTCTGTGTTGGATTTGTCTGAGGGCCACTTCTGTTGAAACTTCATCTTCTCTGGAGAAAAACGGGTGCCCTGTAAGGCTGCTCTGACTAGCACGTTAGGTGTTGCAGAAAGAGGATGTGCACTGTTGTGCCTCTCCAAGCAGCAGACAGTGTTGCCATGTCCCCTTTCCTGCAGCCTGTGGCCCCCAGCCCTTGAGTCAATGTGTAGAAGGGGGTTGTGGGAAACCAAAGGCAGCCTCAAGCTGTCCCTGCATAATAATTCGGGTGCAGAGGTGGAGTACACTCAGTAGAAACTCTGCTGACTGGTGGGGTGCTGGGGGAGATGGGTAGGGTGTGGGAGAAATCGAGGGTCGGAGCAGCACAGAAGTGGGGGTTCTGCAGAGCCCTGGGGGCCCTCTCTAGCCATGGGTCCTGCACGGGAACTGCTGGGAGTCCTGGTGATGAGAACTGGTGATTGAGAAAACCTCATCTGGTCCTCATCTATTTCCTTTAATGAATAGTTTTCAGCCAGAGTTGTAGATGAAGCCTCCTGGGTTTAAGAGGTATTTTCAGCTGTGTTAAATGTTTGAAACATCATTTTACAACTCAGGCATTTCAGTTGAAATGAGATTTTTGCATATGCGTTTTTCTCTCCCCTTCTTTTTTCCCTTTTTTAATGGCTTAGAATGTTCCTAATGACACTTTACTCTCCAGGATCAAACGTTTATTTTGCAAAGGGCACTAATATAATTATTTTGTTTTATTTTATTTTTTACAAATTCTGTAACGGAGTTTTTTAAACTCAGAGAGGGTAGATTTCTACTAGATGTAAGGAAGATATTTTTTACAATGAAGGTGGTGAAACACTGGCCCAGGCCCAGGTGTTAGAAGCCCCATCCCTGGAAACATTCAAGGTCAGGTTGGATGGGGCTCTGAGCAACCTGATCCAGTTGAAGATGTCCCTACTCACTGAAAGGGGGTCGGACTTGATGACCTTTAAGGGCTCCTTCCAACCCAAACCGTTTTATGATTCTGTGAACTTATAACAAGTGGCGTTAACAGTATATATTGTTTAGAAACTGAGGGGGATTTCTGGAGAGGTCTTCAATACAAATGATCAGTTATATTGAAGTTCTATCCTGTTAAAGGTAACAGAGTCTCAAGAATGTGTGCCTTGGGTTGAGGTCTGAGGAAACTTCTCAGAGAACCTCCCGTGTTCTGTAATTAAGTGTGAATAAGTAACACCATGTTGGTTCATTAGCATTGGTTAGTTCAGCAGACTGGTGAGCTGACACTGTTGGAACCAAGCCCAGGAAAAATGTAGCTATCAGGCTGAATTTGATTTTATTAGTTTTGTAGCTCTTTACTTGTTTTTCCTTTGCTGCGGTTTCTGCATGAATTCAGAGGAAGTCAATGTAGTCTGAGCTCTTACAGCCTTTTCAAGATCAGCATTGATTACAAAAACATGAACAGAAATTTCTTTGTCCCTAAACAGTAATAAACAGGAGCTGAGACTTCTTTTCACGGGAAGGATCACAGCCAGAAGCACCTTGCCTCTCCTAGTTTAAGCATCAAAAGAAATGAACCGAGAAGAGCTCTGCTGGAGGTTATTGTTGTTCAATTTGGGACCAAATGAAAAATATTTGTATCCCTTACTTAAATACTGCAGCCAGTCATTAACATCAGTAGGTCCTTTTTCATTATAGGTCACTTAATTATCTTACTAGATATTTGTGCTCCTGCAATGAAAAGTGTTTGATGACAATAAGGTTCTGAGGAAAAAAACTAGTTTGCGTAACAGTTTCCTTCTTTTATAAATGGGAAAAGTGCTGTGGGGAAAAGGTGTCGCCCCTCTCTGTGGTTCCTGTATTTGCCTTTTAAGGAAACCTGATTTACAGTTAAATGTTTTGGAAGATGGGCAGAGGACCAAGGCGAGTGCTAACAGTGCCAAGGAGAAGCGGGAAATGAGGGAGAGGATAAGCTGAAGGAAATATCTCTCTGCTTTTAAACAGAGAAGGAAAACAAATTGTAAATGTGGGTGGTGGAGGCACATGAAAGCACCCACGTCATTGAAAAGCAGGGGCTCAGGAGTAAAACAGAAAAAAGATTAGGTGGTGAAAACTTGTGTTCTGATAACTTTAGTAGCTTGGGATCCACAAAACCAGACCTACATGCTGCTAAACTGTCCTTGCTTCTGGCATTCTGCATGTTTTTTCCCCTCTAAGGCTGGGCACCCTAGAAGGGGGTTAGCTCTGCCTGCCTGCTGTCTCAGCTTTAGCAGTGGGGACAGGGAACGGTCACGGTCCTGCTTTCCTTTCCTGGCTGGCAGCTCTCCCTCTCCACACGGCAGGGTGCAAGGGCAGAGCGGGGCTGCTGCGTGGGGGGCACGAGGGCAGGCAGTGCCTGTGGGCCCATGGGTGGTAGGCAAAGGCCTCTGTGTCCCATTCCACAGCTGTCCCTCACTGCAGGGTGAAATCCTGCCCAAAACCTCACCAATCCCTTGCCCTTGATGAGAGAATCGCAGAACCATAGAATGGTTTGGGGTGGAAGGGATCTTAAAGCTCATCCAGTTCCAACCCCACTGCTGTGGGCAGGGCCACCTCCCACCAGACCGGGTTCCTCCAAGCCCCATCCAAACTGGCCTTGACCACTGCCGGGGAGGGGGCAGCCACAGCTTCTCTGGGCACCCTGTGCCAGTGTCTCACCACCCTCACAGGGAAGAATTTCTTCCTAATACCCAATCCAAATCTCCCCTCTTTCAGTTTAAAGCTGTTCCCCCTTGTTGCTCCATGCCCTTGTAAAAAGTCCCTCCCCAGCTTTCCTGTAGCCCCTTCAGACACAGAAAGGCTGCTCTGAGGTCTCCCTGGAGTCTTCTCTTCTCCAGGCTGAACAACCCCATCTCCCTCAGCTGCTTCTCTCAAGAACTGTAATTCCAGAGCCACCCTTTTTAAGTGAACAAGGTACATCTTGGTGCAGCTGTTGTGTCGTCGATGGATTAGCCACAGGGCTACAAGTTTGGCCCAGTGACTGGGAAACAAGCTGAGCTTGTCCAGTGCTCTCCAGTGGCTGCGCTGACAGCCCTTCTGTGCCGTGGGATGCAGAGCCCAGAAGCAGAATAGCTGCCTGAAGACCAGCAGAACAGTTTCTCTGCCCAGCAATATTTGATTAGGCGAATACGCTTCAGCAAGTTAAAGTGACTTAAATCATCCCAAACGCCTGTAAGTTCTACCTTACTTGTTATGTTATTGGCTCATAAGGAGAGAGCACTGATATGTTAAATGTTTCCTAAGCCAAAAAAGAAGAAAAAAAATCCATTCACTGCAGCCTGAATACCTTTGATTTATGAATCTCTGCTTCATCCTGACATCTACTTAAAAATTCATGTCAAACTCTGCATTAATCTTGGCTAGAAAAAGAAAAGAGATGTGTTAGGTAAGAAGAGTGCAGTTACCATTGTGGGTGTGCTTAATGAAAGGCATCATTAGCATTTAACTCACCAGAGAAGCATTAGCACATATTACCAGACACTTTCTCTTCTTTGAAGCCTGTTGAACCAGTGTGTACCTGGGTGCAGGAATGCATCTCTAACATTGATGTCTCATTACTACCATTATTTCTTCTCTTTAATGTGTGTAGTTTTCATGTATGTCATTGAAACAGCGATAATACAAACATTTTGTTGTATAAGGGAGAAAACAGAAATAAATTACTTTCTCTTTTTTTTTAATTCTTTCCAGTATTGAGCATATTTAAGATTAACAACTTAGCTTAATGACTTGATTGATCAAATAGCATTCTTTATAGTGCCTTGGAGAAATTATCATAAACTCAATAAAATGTTTTTTAAAAAATTCCTGATTATTATTTCTTGCTGATTTGGTTCGTTTTTTCCAGTAATGCTTCATTACAAATGGTAATGTTTTCCAAGAAAATAACCAGATAGTCTGCAATTTGAATATATCAAGGGTTTGAATAAATAAAAGCAGCTGCTTTCTTCTTGCAATGGCTGTGTCTTCTACTTGGCGTTTCTAAACACAGTTTTGCTTAGCATATATCCATGGCAATTTACTTGTGTTTTTTTAAGTATTGTAACAGGCCCTAAGCCCAAGGTGGCAGCCGACCATCCCAGGAGAGAGATGTAAGGGGGAGAGAGCAGAGAAGGGAGGTGTGTGGCTGCACTCCTATTCAAAACCAGTTATGTTTCCACTGTGAACTGAAGCTAGAACGCTGCTCTGTAGCTTATTCAGAAAGGGCAGGTGATTTAAAACAGGAAAGAGGTTAAACTTATGCAGGAGATCACAAATTTTTTCTCACTCTTTTTCATACCTTTACTATTAAAGAAAGATAGGACATTACTGTGGGGTGCTGATTTTATTATTACAGAAATATGAATTTAATAATTGAAAAATTTAATACGATTCTTTATTTGCAATATGTCATATCTGGTCTGTGCCCATTATTTATAGTTCTCCTGAAATATGCTAAGCTATATTCAGTTGAATTAAACATGTTGTTAAAGCTTTTAAAGATATTTAAGGTTCAAGATAATTAACCAGTTAAGGTACTACCTATATTTTCTACTGAAAATGGTTTTGTCCATATCTCCCATTTTTATAAGCTTTCAGGTAATAACACCATTCATACAGTGTCCCAGATTGTCCTGAAGATGATGTTAGAGGTCCGTACTGGAGAGGCGAGTGGGTCAGAATGGTGGCTTTTGAGAAGAGGTGATGAAATTAATTTCAGTATTTGTGGCAGTGGGATTTCTCACTATGGGTTCCTTTTGGCTATGTGTGAGGTGGTTGCTTTGGTTTTCTTGTAGAGTGATTTTAAAAATTGCATTTTCTTCGAAGAAAGGGGAGAGAACAAAGGCAGGCATGTGGGCAGATATAGCACTGCTCCAGATAATTTGTCTTATTGACTGCAGGAAAGCTACTGGCATGGCACCAGTGCCCTTCTCAGCCACTTTGAGACTTGGCAAATTCTCCCTAGGCTGTTAGGGTAGTGTTTGCATTAGCCTTTTGTAATAAACAGGTAGCAGAAGAGTTGCTAAGGTAGATTTATCTTGGCTGCTGAAGGTGAACTTTTACTAGACAAATAAAGGGAAATAGGAAATTTAACCTTTCTGATGATACTCTTCTATAAAGCATTAATAATTTTCAGCTATCATGGATATCTAAAACTCTTGTCTCAGCCAAACTATTGATTTCCCCCTATTCGTTAACCAGCCTGTTTGTAGTCAGAAAAGTGTAATGATGGAAAGTCTCACGAGAGGAAGAGTTGTGCAGTTTGCACTTCTTTCTCCTTCACGACTTGAGAGAAGAGAGGTTCAGTTCCCAGCTTTGCAGCAGATTTCGTGTGTCAGTAGCAACAGTCTGTCACAGCTATTTTGGTACGTCCAATTCATCCGGGCACCCAGCAGAATTTGATGAAGTTTCCGCCACAGTTAGCATTTCCCATTGAGCACCACCCACCTGTCTACTTTATATATACAAGATCCTGCTGGACACCTCCTGGTCTTTAGCATCTAAACAACTTTGATAACTTGGTTTATATCTCGCAGGAGTGGAGAAATGTCTGAGCTGCACCGTGAGGACCAGGGCACAGTGCTGCACCAGTGAAGCTCAGGTTGGATATCAGCTTGGAGGGGGATGCTTTCAGAAATGCAAGTCACCCTCTCACATCTCCATTTGCAGCTGATCAGTCCGTTCCCACCTCCACAAATATCCCGAGGCAGGCAGCACTTTGTCCTCCTGCCACAGTCAAAATACAGGTAGTTATGGGGTTAGCAACTGATTTCCTGGGATTTCAGATGAAATTCTGAAACTCCACCCCCGCATCATCTCTCTTGACTTCAGACACCCCCAGTTTGTGATAATTTCACATGTTGTGGTTTATGGCATGTTTCTACATTAAAGTGCATCCTGTTTGTCCTTAGCCCCTTAGTCAGGATTTGACTTTATTAGGTGTAAAAATTGTCTACGTACTTGTTTGTGAAGCGGAAGAACAGAATATCTCTAATATCAAACCATGAAGCAGTGATAGTTTATTTATAGAGCCAGAAAAGGCATTTAACAAGATGCCCAATCCCAGATAATTTCAGACTACATTTGTCATGTACATAGGGGATGTAAAATTATGAAAAGAAAATAGTTTCAGTGGCATGTGATGCTGGTGAAATGAGACAGCACTGCACAGAGAGGAAAGCTGGTGCAGAGTTGAGGCTTGATAGATTGGTGGAGGGCCCATTTCACAGGGTCATGGCTTCAGAAGGATTGACAGGACTGTAGGACATCCCTGCCCCATCCCATTAGTGGACACCCCTTTGCCACGTTGGCTGGCTGACTCATCCTTGTGGGGACATCTGCAAACTGTGTTGGGGGCTGACCTGGGCTGCTGTAGCATTTTTTGTGAAATAAAGCTGTGCTCTCAACTTTGAACTGGAATCAGTTGGCAAGTCTAGCTCCTAGCAGGGGCTCACAGACATCTGCATGGGCTCAGGCTGTGGGGGCCTCCAGCAGCATGGGGCAGTGGGTGAGCTGGGAACATGTCAAGCTGCTCTTGTCCCTGTAGCCTTCTCCTGCTGCCAGCCCAGACAAGGGCAGTGATGCCGTGGCACCTTCAGGCTATGAAACCATGTTGGGAGGATGTGTGATTGAAAGCATTTCTGATCTGAATGTGGGGTTTGGAGGGGCTTCTCGACAGCCTCATGACCCTGCTATAGCCTATGACCCAGCTATGATAAATGTCTGTGGAGTGTTGGATGGAAGGATGATGGCTGCACCATGTCTCCCTTTCTGCAGTGCTTGCAGCAATATTGTCTAGACAAGCCTCAGCAGTGCTGAAAATCTGTGTTTATGTCAACCCATGAAACACATTTCACATGTCTCGGCAAGATCAGTTTATAGAAACACAATGTTTAGCTGGTTCCAGTTGAAAACTTCACCACATACATCTGACAACCTCTTGGTGAAAATCAGCAGGACAAAAGGGGAGAGTTTTGGTTACTGTTTTGCCTTTTTTTTTTATGCTTTGTTACATTCTCGTCATTTTATTACATGGCAATCACTTGTTTTTACTGAAGGTTTCTTTCCTCTCTCTCCTGTCCAATAGGCCTAGAAGATGTTGTAGCAATAATGATTCCTGAACCCAAAGGAAAAGAGATAGTGAGCCTCCTGGAGAGGAACATTACTGTGATGATGTACATAACCATCGGGACACGGAACTTGCAGAAGTACGTCAGCCGGACCTCAGTGGTGTTTGTCTCCATCTCCTTCATTGTGCTGATGATCATCTCCCTGGCATGGCTGGTCTTCTACTACATCCAGCGATTCCGCTATGCAAATGCCAGAGACAGAAATCAGGTGAGCAGTGCTGGAATGACTGCTTGTGTTGCCAAAAAATCACCCCGGGATTCAGCTTAAAAGTAAAATTTGAGGAAATTGTGAATGTGTGGCAAAAAAGCTAAGCCAAAACAAAAAGCAAGAAAGTGAAAAGATTGGGGATATAAAAATGCCTGTGTTTGGAAAAAGCCAAGACTTCTGTTAAGTCAGGAAAAAATAAATTAATAAATATAGTGTAAATATATTACAGGTTTTTTTTTCCCCTGTGCAAAACAAACCAAAAAATAGAAAGTTGATAGTGTTACTTAGTGATTGCCTTGGTACATCTAGCCAAGTGACATAGAAATGTATGTAACAACCTTTGAGATCAAAATGATGACTAAAATATAGTGAGGTATGTGAAAGTTTTTGTGTGAAACAAGGGTTCGCAATAAGTGAAGAAAGGAAAAAAAAAAGAACATAAGGTATTTTCATTTTAATACTTCTCTAGAAGGATCTTGTGCTTGAAAGGCAAACATGTCTCTGTTCATTTGACAATGATCACCAAACAGATAAGTGCTGTAGTGATAGCCACCAGCATTATTAAACTATTGCTTTTGATTTTGGCATCTTGTCCAAACTCCCTGAAAGAGTTATAAAATCTATAGAGCTGGAGAGAAGTCAACAGTAGTGGGAATGAGCCCTAGGTCCTGAGGCTCTCTCGATTATAAAGCACTGTGCATCTTTATGGTAGTTCAGCAATGAATAATAATAACAATGATTATAATAAATTTAATCTTTATTTGTCTGGATGCAACTATCTTGGCATCAGCAGAACTGTGAAGCCGAGGCTTCTACATTTCATTCTAATGGTACAGTAGAAAATGTTATCAATGTATGAAATCTGAGGAGATAACCATTTTACTGCAGGGGAAAATGCACTGTAATTCAGAGATGCTTCTGGACCTTTAATAAATTACTGTCAGGGCAGGAGGAGGGTTGCCTTACTTGCTTTGCAGAAAAAGTAAAACTGAGAGTGTTAATAATCATCTTGTAGAGAAAAGTAGTGCCACACACTGTAGCATATACTTAATGTATAGAGATCCCTCACCCTGCCCCACTGAAATTTAGGCATCCTCTGAGACAGAGAGCAGCTGCTCTGTATTTACGGACAGGAAGAATATATTTTCATTTTAAATATACAGTATGAAATTCTAGATAGCAAGAATGCAACTATCCCAGCTGGAATTTGAACATCACTGGCAGCAGATTTGCTGTGACTGTAATGGCTGTTGTAATTTTTAGATGATTTGGCTGCAAAAGCACATGTGTGCCTAATTTATGTATGTGAGTACCATAAGCGTGCTTTCAATCAAGTAATTACACAGGCAAATTAGCAGTGTAAATAGACATACGTAAACATGAAACCCATCAAAATAAGAAGCTCATTCAGGTAATATGCTGTAGTTTGAAACTGACAGGTTTATATGTTCAAGCAGACTTCCTTTTCAGCAGTTTCTTTCCAAAGTTTCAACAAGACTAACGTGCACAAGAAGTTGTCCAGTGCAGAGGCTTTAATAAATTTGTTACTATGCTAGCTCGGTTCTTCAGAAGAATAAGGAAGCATGCTGCCTAAGCAATTATTTATTACTAAATTTTTGCCAAAGCTGTAGCAGTGTTATGGGACAAACCAGAATTTCTTCATGTACCTTCTTCATCCAGATTTGCCTGACATTTCCTCTGATCTCTTTATTAGCTCTTTTCATATGAAAAATGGTAGTGATATACAGACAAAGCTCAACCATTTGTGTTAACGAGTTGCTGTAGATTGATTTATTTTTATATTTTTTTCAGTCCTAGCTATGGAATATAATGCTGTACGTAGTTCAGAATAGCTCAGCTTGCTTCTGCCCTTTCCGTGAGGGTTCCACTCTGTTTCCCTTAAGTTCTGCTCCTTTATTTTCGTCTTTGGCACCTTTTCTTGTAGCACAAGGACGGGATTACAAATTTCTGTGTTAATAACTTGGATAATCAGATACATACAAGAAAAATTGTTCGTGTTGGTTTGGTGGAGCAAGATTCTTTTGTCATCGCACTCAAAAGCTTTTGCCATTATAAGATGCATGTCTGTCTGTATGAAGGTATTGTGCTTATTTTTTGGAAAGTCTTGCATCTGTTGTGAGCACCTTCATTGCTGGCCAACTTTAGGAAAGATGCTTCCTTCTATTTGTATTTGATGTCCCCAGGCTAAAGTTTATCCAGAGGCTGAAGCATTTGGATAAACAGAGCACCAGATGAAGAGGAAGCCAGCTGGCCTATTCAGAGAAAGTTGTGCTATCAGTTTTTACCTCACAATGTGATAAAGGCTATGACTCATTTATTAGACTTCAGTTAAAATTAAAAAAAAACAAAACCAAAACACAACATTCATAAGCTTAAATTCATTTTGACACCTGAATGATTCAAAATCCCACAGTTTTAAAACAAAGGCTTGTGAAGGCCTGTGTTTTTTGTGTCAAACAAGAACCTATGCTTATCTTGTTGTTAACATCTGACTTGCATGCCCTTCCTAAGTTTGGCTGATACCAGAGTTGCTACCAGGAGTAGTTCAGCTGCCTCTGGCTTGGTAGTCTGGGCACTGTGCTGAGGTAATAAGACAAAGTGGCTGACAGCAAATAATGATTGTCAGAAAAAGCCATTATCTCCAAGCAGGAGGGGTGTTGCACTGTTACATGAAAGCAAGATTTAAGAACATCTTTTCTGGGTCACTCCATGTCTCCCTAACTCACCTTCCATTTTTCTTCCAAGCTGACCCATTGCAGCTATGTCTTCCTTTCATGACAAACATGGTGTGTCCTTTTGTCAAGCCTCATCACCACCTTTGCCTCCATGTCCTCTTTTATACGGTGACCCTGCTTTCCAGGTCCACTTTCCTCCTTGCACAGAGCATAAGATGCTGATCAAGCAGTAAACCCAAAAGGATCTGATTTAATTATCCATCAAGAAAGCAGTGAGTCCAGCTAGTGAGAGAGGCAGCTGGAAAGACTGAAGAATCGCCCAAAATAATTTCCTGTGACTCCCCAGTGAGATGTAACTAGGACATACAGCATGTATGTCTTCAGCCACCACTCTTCCTCACTATGTGTTCAAAATCCAGGTTCATGTGCCAGAAGGAAGACACAGCTCACTCCAGTTAGGTGCCTGATTTTGATGAGCAGAGAATCAGTTCAAAGATTGCCGCTGAATGCCCTCACCCGTTCATCCAAACTTGGCTAGAAATTAAGGCAGTGAGGCACAAAACTGTTTTCCATCAGGGGTTTGTGCACCTACAGCCAGGGTGTCAGCTACGAGTACTGTTATATTTCAATTTTAATTTTTGAGAGTATCTCTAGCACAGATGACTGTACGATACACGTGAAAGTAGAAGATAGGTAGTAATATTCATGTGGATGAAAATCCAAGACCTCCCCTTTTTTCCTCACCTAACAAGATGTCCGAGAAGTAGGTGGTTGCCCTGGTGATATGCCCTTTTGAAATGAAGAGGAGAAATTTGTGTGAGGAAAGCATAAGCAATCTGCTTCCACAGCGGCTTGCTCCTGGAGCCCTCCTGAAGACGAGAGTTTCTCTGTGAAAGCCTGTGGGAATTGTTTGCATCAAGAGACATCAGGTTGCAGAGCTAATTGAAAGCAGTTTGGAATTACATGACAAGTTAAGTCCTGGAGATAATTTAGCAAAACATGACTTGCTGTCTCAGCTCTGTGACAGCGAGGACACAGGCTTGAAAAAAAAATGTGCAACCCTGTCTGTGTGTCAGATTTCATATTTCACCAGTAATAGTAGAGTTCTCTTTTTGTCATCTGTGAGATGGGAAGGATGGTGAGAGGATGATGTTTAAGTGCCTGAGCTGTTCACTGTATTTCTTCCGTGACATTTCTTCCCATTGGTTTCTTGCTAAGGGGAAGTTTTCTGCGAAGTCATTTTGAAACCAGATGGGCTCCAGGAGTTTTGCTGGATAGTGAAAACCAAAGCAGGCAGTGATCACCCTGGGATTGAGGAGGGTCCTCTGCATCCTCGGTTAACCTCCAGTGAAGGATCATCGATGTAACTGGCAGCATGTGGAGGGTCAAACAATTACCTGAGAAGGAAGACTGCTGGCCATGGCTTCAAATGAGAGTTCTGGGCCATTGAGTAGAGAAGTCAGTCTTTGAAGCAGTCTCAGGATGATGCTTCCCATGATGGAATCCACAGACTTTATCTGTGGTACAGGAGATGAGTCTGATACCTTGTCCTGATGATGCACCTCGTTTTGTGCAAGGCACAAGCCAATGTCCCTGCAAAGGTGATAGTTTAGTAAGGCCATTCAGAGAGAAGCACTTACTGTAATTTCTCTTCCACAGCATCTATGATCCTTTACTTGCTCAGGAACAGACAAGTGATGCTTTCCATGCTACTGTCCTTTCTTTTTAACTCTTATCACCATATTCACAAGACCACCGCATCTGATATGCTTAACTCCTTCCAGCCCAGTACTGAAGGTTGCAGCCTTGCTAATGAGATTATGAGTTTATGATTGTAAACCTCTAAGCCTCACTTTAAACCCTTAAACTATTGTAATGCCTCTTATCTTTTAGAAATCATTGGTTAGTGATAGCATGCTTTTCATTCAAATGGAAGAATCTTTTCAAAGTATAACTTTACTCCAAGATATTCCTGGTCTTTCAAAAACTCATTTGCATGTAAGTCATGAACTTGTCTATTTGAGATAGATAAGAGAAAGCAAACATGAAAACAAGCAGATCAAAGATGTACATGAGTCTTTAATCTTGTCCTTTCCCCTTGAAGAACGTGCAAAAAGAGAACTGAGACATTTCATTAGCTTAAGTAATAATAATGATAAAAAGGAGTCACAAGCAATTCCTGAAGCAGGACATAATGACTCTTGTCTTGCTGTGTCTTATCAGTCTGTCTTTGATTTACATTAAAGAAACAAATAGCTGGCAAGAAATGTTTCCAACTGTCATCTGATCCCATTATTTAAGGGGGACTGTGAGAAAAATGTACCACAGACAAGAGGTTGTGCAACTACAGGATACTCCCTCACGTGTAAGAATTGGTTGTGTTGGAAAGCTCATATGTAAATCCCATATGATAGCCAAGATAATTTTCACCTCTTTAGCCAGATCTGAAACTGCTCTCTGCTTTCAATATTGCATGCATTTTGTCAGTCTTCCATGTCTTTCCAAACCAATAAACTTACCCTCTAAATTTAATTCAGTGATTTTAATTGAATCTGAAGAACAGAGTGGTAATCTATTAATTATATCTGTGTGGTGATTAGGTTTCAATTTACAAACTACATCCAGCTTCCTTCCATTTTTGGCTTCATGCTCCCACTCTTTCCAGCTGGAAACCTTTCCCACTGACAGGCTTCTCTGAACTGCGGCATCGGCAGTGCTCCCAGCTTGAAAAGTTGAATGTCTTCTGGGCCGCTAAAGCTTTTAAGTCTCCCTCTGATCTATCAGCACGTGGCTGGAAACATGGATGGGCAAGGGAGGTGAAGGGAACAGTTTAAGGCATTTATTGGTGGCAAATTGGGATGCACTGTATCATAAACTGTTATAAAACTGACAAGATGACATCGGAGTAAATGTTGCTGCATGAAGCTGTTACAAAAAAGGCATGAAAAAATAGAAGAGAGCCCAGAAGGAGGGTCACCAGTATGGTCTGGGGACAGCAGCAGGTGACATCTGAGGAGAGGCAGAGGGAGCTCAGATTGGGAAGCCAGGAGGGGAGCGATGGAGGTGGAAGGACTTTGATTATAGCCTTCAGCTGCCTAATGGGTGGTTGGAGAGGAGTCAGAGTCAGACTCTTCTCAGAGGTGCACAGAGAAAGGACAAGGGCAGTGGTCACAAATTACAACAAGGGAAATTCCATTTCTATGTTAGAAAAAAAAAATTACTGGGAGAGTGGTTAAGCACTGGAACAAATTATTCACAGTGATTGTGAAATCTCTCTTCCTGGAGATATTCAAAACTTGACTGGACACAGCTTTGACTTTGAAGTTGACCCAGCCTTGAGCAGGGGGTAGGAGTACCTGACCTCTGGAAGACCTTTCCAGCCTGTGAGTCTGTCTCCAGATCGCCTCGTTGCTGGGTTGGCACAAGTGAGCAGCCAAGTCCTTGGAGCACTGATTCAGGCAAAAGCTCAATAGCACAGGGTGCAGGGGTAGCTCTACTGAGCAGTGACTGTATGATCTGCCCCATAATGCTCTCAGCCCCTTGCAAGAGGCAGGCATCTCCAGCTTCAGCGTTTGAGAACAGCATGTTTTGCGTCAGGGTGTTATCACATACTTCAGCCCAGAGTGGCTGTGACCCTGCCAGCACAGTAACAATGTTTTGGAAATATGGGAGAACAATCAGAAACGTCACGTGGTGAGCAATTCATGGTCCAGTAGAGGAAAAGATAGGAAGGCAAAGAACAAGCAAATGGTTACGTATGGATAGGATGTTCCTGCAGGACTGTACAGTGCTTTTACCTGTAAGAAACTGCAAATGCTTTCGCCTCATTTTTATAACTTGTATTGCTCCTATAAAGCAGGCAACTCTGTATTGCAGGGGAAGAGAACAGCAGAGAGGACTATTCATGTTTTTCCTGGCTAACAAATTAACACCTTACTTTCAGCACTTACATCTTGCTGAAGATTATGAACTAGTTGTGGAACAGCATAAGAATAAGAACCTTCTGAATTTTAAGTCCAGTGTTCACACTGCTTCCTAGCCCAGGCCTCATTTAATAATGTATTTTTTACAAGTGTCATTAAAAAAAAAAGAGAGGGAAGAAGCAGAGTGCCCAAATAGTGGACTCGTTACACACGTTGCTGCTCACTGGAATAGTAAAGGTGCTGTAGTGTAGCTTTGTGATGGGCTCACATGCAGTCTCCACTGGAACTCCATTGCCTCATCGGCCATGGATTACCAGGGAGCCTAGGATACCTACTGTGCCCTTATTGTGAATAACAGCATGACTGACCTCATCTGTTTATATTTATGCAGCACTGTCCTGGTTCTTGTACAGTCACGTCAGATTATTAAGAAGCCTAGGGAGAAAAGGTGATGATTTCTGCATGAAGAGATACCCTTTGCCTAAGAGCAAATTTTGTATTACAGCGCCGACTTGGAGATGCTGCAAAGAAAGCAATCGGCAAGCTGCAAGTCAGAACAATCAGGAAAGGTGACAAGGTAATTCTTCAGATTGCTCATTACCAACTGAAACTCTGTGCCGAGGGTTCCTTCAGACCACTGGGACAATGAAGCAGAAGAGAAATGGCAATTGCTTGTTTAGCTACTGTGTGTCCTTCAAGCAGGGGAGGAATACTGGTAAGCAATTTATGGATGGATGGTGTAGGGAGAGAAGAAGCTGATTCTGTGAAGATGCAGAAAATCCTAGAAGTCGAAACATAGAACCATAGAATGGTTTGGGTTGGAAGGGACCTAAAGATATCTAGTTCTAACCCCAGTCTGCATGCTTCCCAGGGCAAGTTTCCAACTGGAAATATGTTGGAAAATGTTTCCAGTAAACACTGGAATGAGTTGCCCAGAGAGGTGGTGGATTTCTCATCCCTGGAGACGTTCAAGGCAAGATTAGATTGGGGCCCTGAGCAACCTGGTCTAGTGGAGGATGTCCCTGCCCATGGCAGGGGAGTTGGACTAGATTGACCTTTAAGGTCCCTTCCAACTCAAGTAATTCTGTGATTCTGTGAAATGCATTATTGCATTTGCAGCGTGCATCAGTGGCCATTTTACTTTGTCACATGGGCTCTTGTATGAAGTGATTAGCTGACAAAATCAAAAAATGTAAATGTCGAATGTTCTCTTTCCTATAGGAAACTGAGCCAGACTTTGATAACTGTGCTGTTTGTATTGAAGGCTACAAGCCCAATGATGTTGTCAGAATTTTGCCTTGCAGGTAAGTTGAAGGTTCTCTTAGCTCTGATAGCCTTTCTGCTTCAAGGCTCTATTCTCACAGTGTCACACTGATGAGATTACCTGAGAGCTTGAGGAGGGAAGGGTAAGTTTATTATTTTGATTTATTCAAAACTGGTTCTATAAAGATATCTGAAATGCTTCTTTATTCAGCTTGAAGTGAAAGTAGTATTAATGGTGGTGAGAACCTGAGTTTAACGTGGTAGTCAGAAATTTTGTCTGATCTGGACCTATTACAAAGTCTTCACTGGGATTTTTAGACTTAAAGGGTTTGATTCCTCGATTTTGCTCACTGTTTTTTATATCAGTCCAGAATAACTCCCTTAGAAGAATTTGGTCCTGACTTCAAGGTGTGCCCTGGACACAGCAGCCAGGGATAGAGCAGGCTTCTGCTCCCCATGCAGCCACTTTTGCTGTCCTGGGCCATGTTCAGGTACTGAGAAAGCGATGACTTCTATCAAAAAATAAAAAGACCCAGCCATAAAAAGAGAGATGCTGAGTAGAAACAGTAAAGTAAAAAGGGAATGTGACAAAGACTACATTATCTGTTGCAGCCATGAAAATATTCTCAGGCATATGAGACATGGAGGTGACAAGAAGAGCTTTTGGGCTCGTTCTTTCTCTTTTCTTCCCCTCATGTGAATTTGCCCTATGCAGCACATAACACCTGCAGTGACGTGACACAGGAGCGCAGCCCCTTGCCACCTGTAACAGCTGCATTCGTCTCTCTGTGCCGTTGTATTTTTGTCTGTGAAGTGTTAGCTCTTGAAGGACTTCTCTAAGGAAATCAATTTCTTAGGAAATTTCCGAGGAACAGTGGTTCCCCTAGAGGAGCAAGAGCAAGTGTTTGATTTCCCTAGAAATAGGAATCTCAAGTGCTGTACATATAGAACACAGATATTTCTTTAATAGTATTTCTTTCTTCTCCTGCAGACATGTTCACTGGCTTGAGAAACTGAAATATTTGTTTCTTTTACTTCTATGTTGTTCCCTAGTAGATATTTGACTGTTACAAGCTGTCCGTTTCTGTTCGTTCCTGTGACTCATTAAATCTGTTTACTGCCATCCCTAAATGGCAAACAAAAAGCAACAGATTATTCATAAATCTGACCTACTGTAAATCCCCCACAATGACAAATTGCATGTGAACTCTTTTTTTTTCTATGAACAGGCACGAATGCATCACTTCATGAAGCAGAAATACAGAAAAATGAGAAATTACCAGAAAATGTGGACCTTGGTTTGACATCAAACCTGTTTTCATAGATTAATAATAAAACTTGGAAATTTCGCATGGTAGAGAGAGGCAGCTTTTGGAAGTAGTTGTACAACAGCAAAAAATCATGTCTAAGCTCTAGCTTTCACTCGTGTCTTGCCTCATAATTCAATGAGGCTGCAGTCAGACTCTGTCATCCACAGTGTTGAGTCAAGCGAAGTGAATAGGAAACACATAGTTAACAGGTGATGTTCAGTTCTTGGCTGACTTAAAAGGTCGCCTAGAAAATGACTCATGCTAAAAGGTTAGCAGCAGCAGAACTGTCTTGTTAAATACTCACAGCTTGAGCCTCAGCAGTTTTGAATTATAAAAACTCCAAGATCTTTCTCAAGCAGCTATTTCACAAACCCTGGCTTTCCTGCTGCACAAATTGTGAGGGCAATATTTTACACATTCACATGGGCTTGGACTTCCAAAACAGGAAATGGTAGTCATGATTCTTTCTGCTGTTGTCAGTCTCATCTCTTCATCCAAAAAAAAAAAATAAATAATTTCTGTCTTCGTTAAGTGAGTAGGAGAGTGTAACTTCTCAATAAAGACCTACAGACTCTGTAGGTTTCTTCCTCCAGCATCCTCAGTTAAACCATGTACAGTTTCTAGTATGGGAACCTCATTAGACTGCTGTTTAATAAGTGGCTGGCATTTCACCAAGCCTTATAGAAGCCTGCACCATGTGACACCATTACTGGCTGACCTTAGTGTTTCTATCCAGGAGGTGCTCAAGGTGTAGAACTTTCTACCTGCAAAGCCCCAAGAGCTGCACATGAAAAATGCTGCTTTGTGCTGCAGGCAGTATTGACAAAACCACTGCTAGCAGGCACATTCTGTATAAAGCCCTGTGTATCTTGAGATTTCTTTCTAAGGCTCACGGAGCCTGAATCTCTTAGGAAATTGGTACCAAAAATGAACCAGCCAGCATTGCAGTGGATGAGCTCTGATGTCACAGAGGTAGATGTTTTCTAGTACTTGTGCTGTTTCCCCAAATGTCCTCTCTTTTCTGTTGGCAGAGAGCAGGCACTGGGGTAGCCTGTTGTTACGTCTTCCACTCTGGAGAGCTAGGAGAAGTCCAGTTAACCTGTGCTTCTTCCTCTCTGTCCTCTTTAGCCAGCTCCCACAACTGACTATATTAATAAACTTCACTCTACAAAATGTATTAAATAAGGACTGATGATTAAAAATAGTGTTGGCTTGCAGCTGGTTTTATGTTTAATGGTGGCAAGCATCACTAAGTTATCTTTGAGGGCAGTGACACAACATCAAATGTAACCAAGTTCATTGTTCCCAGGGTGACATCTCTTGTCATAGCCCTAGTTCTTCCTCTTGTCCTCCCATCTCTAGCTTCAAAGCACCTTCATCTTTTCTGCTCTTTGGAGAAGTTACTGGTGGTTTTGCTCCCAGTGTCTGCCTTTTACTAAACTTTTACTAACTTTACTAAACTTCTACAGAGAAGCAAGATGATTCTTTCAATCTCGTCTCTGCCGAGTTCTTCATAAGCTCTTTTTTTGGTTGTTTCATTTCTGTCACCAATAAATGTGCTTTCTGACCCCATTCCAGCTCGTCCCCTTCCCCTGAATGGCTGTGATTTCAGAGACTGCTTTACTCCTTTCTCTATTAGGTTACTGTGAAAATTATTTCATCACACACATTCTTCCCCTTGATTCCTTCCTCTCACTTACCCTCATCATAATTTCTTTTGTCCTTCCTTCTTCCTCAAAAATAAGCAAATAATACTGTACATGCACCCCCAAGAGCCCAAACCTTCTTGTTGGTTACTATGGTACTGCTCATTCTCTCACCAAAATGCTTCTCAGTCCTCTGCTGCAGCCCTATGTCTAATCCAGGCAACTGATACTCGTACTGAGCAGCCCTGGGGATGTACCTCTCTTTCTGCTTTTGCCTCCTTTTCTCTGAGCTCATGCTTTTCTTCTGAGAGAGATTATGTGACTGTTAGGTTTGTTTGCATGCGGTTCAGAAAGTTGGGACTAGGAGTAGAAGGTGGGAGAAGAACAGTTTCCCTGAACCTGTTCTCAAAATTGTTGGCAAGTTGAAAACTTTACAATAATTTTACAACAATCAAATTATTATTATTATTATTATTATTATTATTATTATTATTATGGGCTGAGCCTGAATTGATTTTTTTCTTTTATGTTAGAAATTGCAGCTTTAATGCAGCTTTAAAGACAGTTTAAATACATTTCAAACAAAAGTAACCTCCAGTTCAAAAATACAAAGTGCTATTTAGATAATAGTGAATGAAATGCCTTGGGATTTTGAGGTTCTTTCTCTCTCCTTGTGCTCTGGGAGCTTTGCTGTGCCCTGTGCAGTCACAGAGTCACAGAAGAGTGCAGGAGGGATCCCAGGAGGCCATCACCTCTGGAACGGCACAGGGGCATGGGCTGCGCACGTGGCGTTCTCGGGAGTTATTTTTCCAACACGCTCTGCAACCTCCAGGGATAAAGACTGCAAATTCCCTTCGCAATTTATTGCAGTGCTTCACTACCCTGACTGTGGTGAAGCTTTTGCTTTTGTGTAACCTGGATCTCACTTGCTGTGGTTTAAACACTTAATTGTCTCTCTTACCCCTAGGAGAGGTGAAGAACAGTTGTTTCCTTTCTCCTTCTGGAAGTCTTTGTTTTGTATGAACATTGTTACAACATCTCCTCTCCCTTTGCCTTCCCCTCTCACAGCTTAATCAATTACAGTTCTTTTGAGAAACTTTTCAACCCATCCAAATCAACATAGTTTTGCAATGCATGTGGTTGCACACAACAGAAAAAAAAAAAAAGGTATTTGATTGTCAAAGCCATGTCCCAAGCCTGTGCTTCAAACATCTCTTTCACTGTCTGCCTGTATGGGTCATTACTTCTGCACTCATCCATGAGTTACCCTCTCCTTCCTTTTAAAAGCTGCATCAGTCAGAACTGCAGAGGGAGAGGCATTTTTGTTACAGTTGATCTTTTTACATCTCTATCTTGCCACGTGACAGTGGAATATTGCAGTTGCTCTCTCATCGTACTTTGTGCTGGCTCTTATTTTGCCTGAATTTGGATGGTAAGTTTACCAGGACATCAAACAATTCACAATTTGTTGAAAGCCATAAGCTTGTATATAGTGCAGTAGCTAATAACGAATAAAATAAACATTCAAATCCAAATCTGCATAGCCTGCCACCTCGCTTCTTTGCACAAATGTTTGTGTTCAAAAATAGCTATTACGAGCACTCTAAGTGTGTAATGTGGTGCAAAATTTAAAAATGCAAATCTTTATCTGATTTTCAGTAGCATTCCATTTTTCTGTAGATTTCTGTCAAATAATCAAGTTCCTTCTGTTGTACATATTAAATCTGAAATTAATAGGTCTGAAATACACTGTGCTAGTTTAGTATTGAGAAGTGCAAAGTGACGTGATCTGTCATGTATTTAAATTACTCAGCATTGGTAGGATTTGATTTAGAATATTGTTTTTTGAAGCCAACTTTAGGAACAGTAAACTTCAGTTTTTAAAATCTTTAAGGCATGGAAGTTCCAAGCTTTTGGTGATTAATAAACATTATGAAATGCTGTAATATGAACCACAGCTTGACTGAGGCTTGCAAAGCTTGAACTTGAAAACAAAAGGAGACTTTCTAGTCTAGGGTGAAATGGCTTGATAGAAGTTGTATATTTTTTATCTAAAACAGATTGTGGAAATCTATTTTTTTCAAGAGAATAATAACTGTCTCAGGTTTTATAAATGTACTGATTATTTTGGCACAAATGTGCTTCAGTTGTTTGCAGTTAAGCATACTTGTTTATGAATTTGAGTATATAATTAAAGGAAACCAATCACTATCAAGTATTTCATAGTTATTTCAAATAGCTGAAAAGCAAGACATTGACTTTCAGTACCCTCCATGAATGAACACACTTGAAGAATGTTAGTTAGACTTCTAAATGTAAAACTACACATACCTGAGGACTGTATCTTTATGCTTTCACTTATTCAGAATGCTTGCCTGATGATGTGCTGAAAAGATTCCTCCTGAGATAAAAGGAAGGAAGGGTTATACAGGACAGAGACAGAAATTTTGTTCATTGTGTTTTTATCCAGTAAGGCACGTTTTTGAACTTTAGTAGCCTTAGTAAAGCAGTGGTTTAAACTTCAAGTGTCACAATACTTTATTTGCATTAGTCATGTTGATGTACAGGATCAGATGAGGTTTGACAAAGTTTGGTGTTGAAGCCAAGTGATATAATTAGACTAGGTGGAACTTCCAAGAACAGATTTGCCTTTTCTCATAGTTGTGTGAAGTCAGACCAAGTACAGGAATGCGATAATTTGCCACGTAGCTTTGTTTCACAAAGGACCCGTTTCTTCTAGAAGTAGTGAGAAAAACATAGCAGTGGAAAGAAGATTCTGAGATTTCACGCAGTTTTGCCTTTGAATTTGTAGTGTTATTTAGGACTGAAGTCAGCTAGTAAGCCAGCCAGCTAGTATGTGGGCCAATACCGTGTTAGTAAGAACCAGGGTTGCAAATTGTTATTGATGCACCTCAGTATCTTCCATGAAGTTGAAAGGTTGTGTGTATCTTGTTGTGTGAGGGAGACCATGACACAATGTGGCAGCTGACCCATTCAGCTGAATACCTACCACGTAAATACTTACAGTTAGTTTGGTGCATTAAGCGATTCTGGCTTTCTCAGAGATTGCATTTCCTTGTGGAGGCTGGTATGTGCCCTGTTCCAGGCAGAGCCTTGGAATCATTTAGGTTGGAAAAGACCCTTAAGAACATCAAGTCCAACCATCAACCCAGCACTGCCAAGTCCATCACTAAACCATGTTCCTCAGCACCACATCTATAAGTCTTTGAAATATCTCAGGGATGGTGACTCCACCACTTCCCTGGGCAGTCTGTTCTAGTGCCTAACAACCCCATCCATGAAGAAATTTTCCTAATATCTGATCTAAACCTCCCCTGGCACAACTTGAGGCTGTTTTCTCTCATCCTATTACTTGTTATTTGGGAGAAGAGACCAGCCATTCCCTCGCTCCAACCTCCTTTCAGGCAGTTGTAGAGAGCCATAAGGTCTCCCCTCAGCCTCCTTTTCTCCAGACTAAATAACCCCAGCTTCCTCGGCTGCTCCTCATAAGACTTGCGCGTTAGACCCTTCACCAGCTTCATTGCCCTTCTCTGGACCCGCTCCAGCACCTCAATGTCCTTCTTGTAGTGAGGTGCCCAGAACTGAACACAGTACTCAAGGTGTGGCCTCAGTACCGAGTACAGGGGGTCAATCACTTCCTTGGTCCTGCTGGCCACGCTATTTCTGACACAAGCCGGGATGCTGTTGGCCTTCTTGGCCACCTGGGCACACTGCTGGCTCATGTTCAGCCGGCTGTCAACCAACACCCCCAGGTCTTTTTCCACCAAGCAGCTTTCCAACCACTTTTCCCCAAGCCTGTAGCATTGCATGGGGTTGTTGTGACCCAAGCACAGGACCTGGCACTTGGCCTTGTTGAACCTCTGGCTTTGGGCAGCTGTGAGCTGTGTCCACCTGCAGTTACCCAGTGGGTTGGTATGTCTGTGCCTTATGAGCAATGCACGTGGAGCAGTGGCAGCACAAGGAAACACAGACTGGCAGCTGCTCAAATGTAAAAGTTCAAGCAGGCTGAAATGTGACTTTCAGGCTCTACCAAGTAAAATGTTGGGCACCTGTTGCAAGCCTTAGAAAGGAAATTTAGAGCTGATCTATATGGTGTTTCAGAACAAGCAAATCAGTCTTAGTTTGCACCTTTTGGAGGAAGACTGCGTATATCAAGCCTCATATTTCAGAATAAAATACCTTCTTTCAATTTTGCTTAAGTTACTATTATTTTTAAGTTATATTAAGTGGTTGGACTAAGTTCACTTCCAACTGAACTTCAATTAATTGATTAAAAACGATTTTTAGGAAGGCAAGTCACTTTGCAGTTTCCTACATGCCCATGTAATTTCTGAGGAGATGTGCATGGTAGGAAACTTTCCTCCTATGCTTCAGAATGAGTGGGGCTGAACAAACTTCGCTGCCTTGGGCTGAGTCCTGGCTTCTCTACTTGGCCTACTCAACAGTGTTTCTTAAATCCCAAGCCCCACATTCCTGCCTTTTGTAACACTTATCCTCCATAATCACAGGGCAACAGATTACGCCCGCAAGAGAAGATGCAATCTGTCAGTCAGGTACAGATATCTCTGTATTCAATTTCAGTGTGTCAGGTGAAGCTGGACAAGAAGCTTTCAGTTCCTCCACCTGGATATTGTCTAAGAAAAGTGACTCTCAGCAGCCACAGGGCTCAGGTAGTTGTTTAGGAGCCACTTCAGACCTAGCATGAGATTAGCAAGAACTCCAGGGCTAGAATTGTTTAGGAGCTCACTCTGATGGGCACCTTCTAATGAGCAGAAAACTCAGGGAGACTGTTTTAAAAAGCATCATCCTGTTTTTTTCCATTTAAATGAAAATAGCATTATTTTTTTTAATTTGCTTTATTTCCTTAAATCTGCATTCTAAAAAATAGCAGACTCCTCATGGCATCACATTTAAATTATGTGTAATTAGGTCTGTCTGTAGAACCATCGGGAAACACTAATGTGATTTTTACCTCTACCATCAAGCAGTTTTGTTTAGTAGCAGCCTTTAACATTTAAAGAATACGAGTTTTGCTGATGCATTTTGTGTATTTTTCCTAATTCTCTAATTATGTGCATGTCTTGTTTTCCAAACTCATTTGAGCAACACCGGGCACGTGTGCTTGAGATGCTGCAGAAATAATTTGAGTCTTGTGCACGTAGGATATAGTTTTGCAGTCCTTGCAGAGGTCACAAACCACACCATTTGAAATACTCTCACTTTACTGAATTCAGCAGAAACCTCTGGTACTAAGTGGTAAATTGTGCTGTGGTAAATTTGAATTAAAATATCTTGGTTTTCATTGCAGGCATCTTTTCCACAAGTCGTGTGTAGACCCCTGGCTGCTAGACCATCGTACCTGCCCGATGTGTAAAATGAATATTCTAAAAGCTCTAGGGATCCCGGTAAGCACGTTGCAGAGCAGCCAGTCGGGGCAGAAGGGAAACACCAACTACTTGGGTATATCCCTAGTCCTTTGCCTGTCTGTTCCCATCCTACTCTTCTTGCCATGTTATCGATTTATTAGTTGATTTATAAAGGGGAGTACAAGTTGAAATGTCTGACTCAATCTCTCTCTTGCACCCCACTTTTACTACCAAGGAAGAGAGTGTGTGTGGGAGTTGGTTGAGTGTTGGGATTTATGTGTCTGTGGTTGCCTGCTTTGTGGAGCAGCAGATTGTTTACTGGTGTTTTGGTGGATTTATAGATTCTTTCATGTAGCTTTTTTCTGTGTTTTAAATCGGGACTGGTTTTATTTTTTTAATCATGCTCTCAATTCAAATGTCAAAGCAGAAGGTCTGCAAATAAAATTATCCCTGCTATACTAGTCAAGGACAACTAATTGCTCATCCTGGGGAGCCAAATCTTTTTTCTGTCAGATTTCTCTTAAAGTCTATCTGTAGCAAGCCCTGTTCTCCTAATTCCAGGTAGGGAGCATTTCTCCCAGGAACTGAGCATGTGGTGGACCACATGACATACCAGAATTGTTGTTATTTGGAACATTCAGGTGTGCTTAGAAGCTGTGAAAGCAATGAATCTTTTTAGGTTGCATGTTTACATTCAGATAGCACAACTCCTGTCTGCCATACAGTTTCCTGAGTGCAGTTACTGCAGAGATGAGGGGCTTCTCCAGGAAGAAGTGAGTCACTTTCTCACACCGTTTGAGGCTCGCCACGTGATACTGAAGTTCAATACTGAAACACCACCGGTTGGTGCGTTAACAGGTGCTGTAAATACCCTCCCCAGTTACAGCTGGTGATGTGCCAGCTCACATATGAAAGAGCTATATAAAGTAGAATAGCTCATGTGAACATATTAGGGAAGCTGATGCAGCCATTCCCCAAGAGCTTATTTTCATAGAGACTAGGAAGCCACGCGGGTGGCTGCAGAAGAGGTTCCACAGCAAGTGATGAAGTATGTTTTTACTGATGTAGGAAGGTTTGTTAATCAAGCTAATAGAGTCCAAGCTGAGAACATGCAATGGGAAAAATGAAATAGATCATTGGAGTTAGGGTAACATGTCATTACAGTTGGGATACTTTTTCTGCTAAGCATGTATATTTAGAATATTAAAAGATGATACAACTGTTAAATCAGCATTTGAGATGCCAGGAAAGGCCAGAATGAAGGCTGGCTCTGGCATTCAGCATCTCAGTGCCTATGCTTAAATACATAAATTTTTCCTTAGGTTCCATGTTTCAGTTCACAGGGCTGCCAATGATCAGTTACCCAACATTTTGACACCTCTTCTCCTTACCCAGTATATTGTTCCATGGCTTTCTTCTGCATCATGCACGACCACATAATTTCAGTTCTCACACTGATCCCTTTATATTTTTGCCCAAGCACTTAATTAATGTGCTCTTTATCCAGCTTCATAACCAGGTGATGTAGACAAATCAGACCCCCACTTTTTGGAGGCCTGTGGTGAGATGTTAAGGTCTTTCCAGGAAGTTTACTACCATTAGTATTTACATGCAGAATACGGCTCTCACTGACTTTGCTGAGAGCTGCTGAAGGCTAAGCAGGTCTGCAGGTTGCCTGGGGCTGAGTACATCAAGGGGAAAGGAAAACATGCCCAGAAGCCATGTGTAAACATTTTGGTTTACATGACTGGCTTTTACTACATACAAACAGCTCTGGTGGCAGGTATAGAACTTGATTGCCAGGAATAAGTAGAAGTGCCATTCAGTTTCCTCAGCTATCGTTTCTCTTCTTGCAGCTCCCTGTCTCGTTCTCTCTGTACCATGTAGCAGAACGGGGTTCCATCCTGCTCCCCTCACTGAGAGCTTTCCTCATGGAGCTTCTGTGGAAATAATTGCACTGGGCATGTAATTAAAGATACTGCTGTAACCAACATAAACAACTGGGTCAAATTAAGATTTCAGAATCAGCCTTAGTGCTGATCTGTCTTAACACTAAAAATCAAGCACTTGTATGTTAATGTTACACTAGCAAAATTTGTTTAGAGGATTTTATTGTGTGATTTTTCTGTAAAAAATTCCTTAGATTGTTCTAAGACAACAAATTGAAAACAATCTGCTCCATCATTCAGAGGAAGCATACTGGCTTCCACCCGAATGGAGCATCACAGAATCACAGAATGGTTTGGGTTGGAAGGGACCTTAAAGCCCACCCAGTCCCAACACCCTGCCGTGGGCAGTGACACCTCCCACCAGACCAGGTTGCTCCAAGCCCCATCCAAACTGGCCTTGAACACTGCCAGGGAGGGGGCAGCCACAGCTTCTCTGGGCACCCTGTGCCAGTGTCTCACCACCCTCACAGGAAAGAATTTCTTCCCAATATCCAGTCTAAATCTCCTCTCTTTCAGTTTCAAACCATTCCCCCTTTTCCTATTGCTACATGCCCTTCTAAAAAAATCCCTCTCCAGCTTTCCTGTAGCCTCTTCAGGTACAGTATGCCAAAGCCTTATCCCTTGAGATGACTTGCAGTAGGAGCTGTTTTCCATGGGAACTGAGAGTAGATGGTAGCCTTTGTGTCAGAGGTTTCCTCTGGCTGACAGCAAAGGAAGTGAGAGTCTAAGAGCATCTGGTAGCTTGGGGGTTAAAGATTCCTACACTGCTATCAGTTGCTTCTCTTCCTCTGTTTTCTCTGCCTTTCCTTTTTAAAATATGCCTCAAGTTCTGCTTCTCACTCTCCTACTTCGTGCCCTTTCCTGCTTCTCCTCTGCATAACCACTCCTGCTCAACCTTTATCCTTTAGAGATCCTGCCCTGGTGTTGCTGCTTGCACTCCCTGCTCAGCTCACAGGACCTGTTCTCCAGCCGCACAGAAATTGTGTGGGCATCATCCTCTTCACTGCCCAGCACCAGCTGAGGGCAGCTTAGGGTGGACATTGGTCTTGTGAGGTACTTTCTGGTGCCACCGTGAGCTTGCAGGCACCATGCAAAGCCCTTGTCTCTTTCGAGAGTGTGGTTATCACCGAGTTAGTCCCAAATAAGCCACCAGTCTCTATCAGCACACATGAACTGATTCTTTTGGAGGCTCATAACTTAGCCAGATGTCAGTAGGCACTTGTGGGAAAAGGCATTTCCCTGGAAGAAGCTGTAAAGTTCTAGGGCTTCTCAGTGAGAGGTGGCAAGCATTTCTGTCCAGTGGATAGAGCAAAATGCCATTCCCTAACCACATTCTGGAGCCTTGCTGAGCCATCTTAGCTGAAATTTCCACACACAGAAAAGCAGCCTTAGGCAGCCAGCAGTCTGATGGGAAACTTGAGCACAAATTTGCCAGGTCCTTTTGCAGGCTTTTACAATAGGAGGAATGAGGAAATCTTACCATAGGCAGGGCTAATATGTTTTTTTTCCTGCCAGCCGAATGTTTGTCCTATGGTTGCTATTAAAGAGCTGGCTTGTGTGACTCTGGATATATTGTGCTTCATTTAGCAGGAAGACTCTGGGGTTTCCAGGAAATGATTGGTTAAAACCCAAAATCTAAATGTTTCAGTTCAGTTCGCATCTAAACTCTCCATTTACTTTGTAACAGAGACTTCAGATATTATAAATATTCAAACATTATCTGCCCTAAAACCATATTCCCCAGGCTGCCGTGAGGCACCAGAATGACTGCACTCATTTCTACGGTAGCTGAGCACCCTTGCACCTCCGCTTTCCACCATGGCAGAAGATTATTAACTATCTGTCAGCAAATGGTTGGCGTAACCTTTTCCGCTGTCTCTTTGCTGGTGAATCCAGCTCAGACTATACCTCTTTGGGCTGGAATATTTGAAGTGAATTATCAGTGAAAGTGTCTTTCACTTTCAAAGAGCTACATTGCTATTGGGATGTTCGTATCGCACAAAATAGTTTTCCTCTGCTTCTCCCCCTTTTCTGCAAATATCTGCTGGATGTGCAGCCAGCTGCATTTTTGGCAGCAGATTGGATGACTTGAAGCTATTCCCTGAGAGCCTTAGCCAAGCCTTCAGAAGTCAATACAAAGCCTTCCCTTGACTTTAGTGGAATTGTGCCCTCAAAGCACTTACATTCAGGGAATGAGTGAAACCAATATAATTAAACTTTGCAAATGTATCTGGGTCACTCTGACAGCAAAAGCCATAATGTATTTTTTTCTATTAGTATTTTGTATCATTAGTTTCATAGTATGCTGCTTAGTTTGGGGTATTTTTTCAAACTAAAATGGCTCAGGAGTAAAGGGAATCATTATATCGAGCAATGCTATTTTTGCATCTTTAATGTTATGTTTGGCTTTCAATTATAATCCCCCATTTTTAAAGGTTTAAATGTTAGTGATAAAACCCCACTCTAGGAATAACTGGAATCAGAGCACAGGACAGACAACTGATCCCCTGAAAAAAAAATTGAAATAGTTTTTCCTAGAGTATAAAAGAAAAAAAAAGAAAAAATGGGCCTTTTTTCTTTAAGATACACTGCCATCAGAGCCAAATGTAAGTTAAAAATGAAATTCTGAAAGCATTTGTTGTAACAGCTAAGGGTGAGGGAGAGTGATAGATCTAAGGAATAACTTTGGATCCAAGTCCTACAGAGAAATGTTTGGGATTTCACTTAGAAAAGTACAGGTTCAGTGGGTTTCATTAAAACCTGGTATAGCTGAATGTGCCTTTATCCCAGTTATGAGGAGCTCTCACTGCTTGTGGATAGACTGGAGCCAGACAATGACAATTATAATTTTTATCCCAAACTACAGTTTGTGGATACAAGTCACCTGAGGATTGTTTAAAATGTCTGCCTTTTTCATTAGGAACGTTTGTGAAAAAGTATTTATGAGGTGACAACAATGAGACAGAGAATGTACAGGGAAAGAGAAAATACGCTAAGTTCCTGGTTCTGCAAAATATGTAAGCATATGGTAACCTTGTATGTGCCTGAGTTCAAAGGGATTATTCTTGTGCTTAAAACTAAGCCTCTGTTTAAGTCTTTGCTGTATCATATTTTGCTTAGTTTCTGGGTGCCTGCTGTTGGAAATAGGCAGCTACTGAGGTTTTCAGAAATGCCTAAGCAAGTGAGACAGATAAGCATAGCAAAAATCAGATCCACAGGGCAGAGTACATCTCCTCTGATTTCAGCCATCCAGATGTTGGATTTCCAGTCTGTCAGCTTAAAGCCCCATCTCTGCTTAGTGCTGAGCAGTGGGAAGGCAGAGGGGCAAATCCTACCACTTACCTTAGGGTGGGATGAATCACACAACAAAGTTGTCTCAAACCATTGAAATTATAGGAAACTTAAGTGACTGATCCAGATTAGCTGTCTGACTCCTGGTCAATAAAGATAAACTGAAACCAACTTCATTTTATGTTTCCTAACTTAACAGGGTACCTGTGTAATTGCAGCTCAACCTTGTTGTGCCCCTCTGTCATTTTGGAAGCTTTGCACCCTGACACACAGCATCCTCATTTCTGAATTAGCCTTGGTTTTGTTACAGTATGTTAAAACTTCAAAACCCAGTTCTTTAAAGAGTTACACGAACAATTTTTCTCCATGCCTTCAAGGGAACTAGGTCTGATTCTGTGGGCAAATGGCACAATAATCTGTTTCTTTTTAGAGGAAAAAAGAGCTTTTTTTACTCATGTTTGTCACCAGTGTTTATCATAGAAATAACTGGGAGCATCAGGCTTCTCACAGGCCCAGTGAAATCAAGGTAGAAACTAGTCCTGGACACAGTGTCTCTGGGCAGACGATCCTCTTTGCTGCCCAGTGCCCACTTGAAGTCTCAGTGCTCATTGTGAACAGGTGCTCAATGCTCAGGAGACTGTGCAGAAGGTGGGCACCACAACTCCATCTCATTACTTCCCTTGACTTGAAGAGTTTGGCTCGTTCTGGAGGTGTTGGTGTGTTCACCAGGTAACTGCAAGAGAGAAGTGTCTAAATTCCCTAGAACTGGGTTTCATCCTTGGACTCTCCAAATCACAAAGCAAGAAAGACTATGGATTGAATAATACTCTTCAAATTCCCATTATTGCTTGTTTATATCTCTTCTCATAATTTCATTTTATGGGAAATACAGCATTAGTAAAGGAAAAGACCTTTTGGTGTTAAAAAACTTGTCTTATAAATGGCTTTAGCTTCTATTTTTGCACCCCACACATAGTTGCACCCACAGGCAGTTCCTTTGAATTTCTATTCCTGAAAGCTCTAATAGAAGCCCTATAAAATGTGTATTTAGGGAAAAGATAATAATTCCCCTCAGCTACTGTCTCTGTTTACATTTGCATCATGACTCAGCAGTCTGCCTATGTTGAGGAGATCATATCAATAAGTGAGATAGTTTTTCAATGTACACTCCCAAAACCTTTAAAAAATATAAATAAGAATATTTAGAAATTGTAGGCAGCACAGTTTAATATTGAATATTTGCAATGCATACTTTGGGTCTCTCTTCCAACAAATTGTGTTAAGAGGTTTTAAGTGCATGAAAACAAACCAACTGTGCATGTTTATTTATCATATATTGTCATTTTCAGTACTGAAAGAAAGTGAAAAACCCTAAAGAAGTGGGAACAGGTAAATTACATCTTTTTATCAGGTAAAAGCTCAATTGTCTTCTTTTTCTTCCCATTAGCCCAATGCAGATTGCATGGATGATATACCTCCAGACTTGGAAGCGTCCATAGGAGGACCACCAACCAACCAGATAACGGGAGCCAGCGATATAACAGTGAACGAGAGCTCCATAGCCCTGGATCCCCCAGTGCGGACTGTGGGAGTACTACAAGTCATCCAAGACATAGACTCCTTTCCTCAGGTTGGGGAGGGTAACTTCACAACAAGCAGTAAGTTCCTCTTTCTGGCAGAATTTGCACTGAAATAAGTGTTTAGAAACCTGAATCACAAGCCAATCTCTAGTGCGGGAAACATGACCTTAAAGGGCTTTTTCACTGGAGCCGTGGCCTTACTTTAAACCTAGCAGAAATCTACAGGGTAAGTAAATTTAAATATCATCTCATTCTGCTGTACTGCAAACACTTCCAGCCTGTGTGCAGATCAGTGTGTTGAATAGCAAACTATAACTGGAGTCCCCCGCATAAGCAGAACAAGCTATTTCTGTCAAGATAAAAAAGTATAAACTTACGATCATCTTCAGATATTGTTTATGGTAAGTGATCCCATTCACCACAATAACCCACCATTATCACCTGACTTCTTTGCAAGGTAGATGGGCTACATGCTGCCTTGTGGAAGTTACTTTTACCTGAATGTCATAAAATAACCAGTGAATGCAGCAATCACTTTTACTGCCTTTGGTCAAGAAAAAAGAATGTTGAATTCTGGTTTTGCCTTTCCTTTATCTTCTTACATCAGCTGAAGCTTCTCTTGTTATTTATTCATACTTGAACTCCTCATTTCAGAAGGGTTGATGGTCAGGGTTTCTGTACTTGAAAACCTGAGTGTAGTGAAGTAATGCTGCCAACGTGCACAAAAGAGAAGAATTTTTAATGTTTAAGGGGCACCATTAGAACCAGTAACTCAAAATATCTGCATGTCACTCTCTTCCTAAACATGTTCTTTGTTGAAATCTACTTCTGGCAGTTTAAAAAGAATATTGTTAGCTAGTTTGAGTGAGGATTGTACTAGTCAAAAAATCTCATTTTTAGGTATAATAGCAGATCAGTAGAAAATACATATCTGTTTGATACCAGTTGGTGTATTAGTATTGAGAAGACTATTGTAGAAAATCATCATATATCCTTGAAGGGAGGTAGAAGAATAGGATAAAATACAGGTTTGTGTAGGGAGCCAGCATAAGTCCTGGAAAAAAACTACATTTTCAACCATTTCTAGGTACTACTCTGGGCCTGGGCGTGAAGAGGAAGGCAAGTAAAATGTGATGTGTAAAAAGTAGGAGAGAGATGAGGGGACTAGGGTGAAATTATTTTATATTAGTGTCCTTACTTCATGGAGAGACCTGATAATCACATTTACCCTCAAAATGCAACCAGCATCATGGCACTAGAAGTAACTTCTGGAAAAACTGGACTTGCGGCCTTACCACAGGTGACCCAGCAGTGGGTTTTTAAATTCTCCCTTTGTAGGTTCTGGTTTTACGTTTGGTACTTTTATCATCTAAATCCTGGATCCAGCAAGAGGTGAGCAGCAAAGTTATAGGCCCAAGTGTCATCCATGGCCAGCCTGCCAGCTGGTGGCATATGACTTTCTCAAGCCTCTTTGAGCGCTGGCAAGAGCTGTTCAAAATGAGATGTTTTATTCCTTCCAGTAATTGTTTTTAAGTGCATTTGAGACTGATTTAAACCATGAAGGAAAGATTTTACTTCATGGCACCACAATGTAACTAAAGACAGAGCTAGACGCTGGTCTCAGCTGTATCCTCTTCACACTTCTGAAGTGAGTAGCTCCTCTGGCAGATGCTTATCCTTGTCCTGCTGTTCTTTACAAGGTCCTCTATTGAAATTGTGAAGGAGGGCCGTGGTATGCCCTTTACACCCACAGCTGCATGGCACATGCTGAGAAGAGCCAGCAGCCTGGTGTGAAGCCCAGCACTTGGGGTAGTCCATGCTTTTTATCCCAGGATCTTGGCACACCCAGAAGCAGCTCTGGTTTTTCATCATGGGTAACAATGGTGTGGAGGCAGCCAGGGAGCACAAGAGCTCGATAACTCTCCAGCCACTCTCTTCCCCTCCAGTTTTGTTTCCAGAATCTGCAGAAGGATCAGTGTCAGTCCAAACACATTTGGTTTTCATTTTCCAAGTTGCCAGCTAAATGACTGGGTGAGAAACTTGCTCTGACATGTAATGCAGAGATGTTTTATTCTGCCTTGGTGCCCTCCTTCTTCCCCTTACTTTTAATGACATTGGGCAATAGTCACTAGAACTGGGCAATCCTTAGGGCTGACAGCAGAGCCCATGGACAAGGACCTCACACCAAGAGCCATGGTCTGTCCAGGCACATGGATAATGAGCAGCAAACCATGATGCTTCCTTCAGGCAATCTCCATCACCTGAAGAGGCTGCCCATGTGTTCTGGGGAAGGGTTTTTTCCCTGGTTATTTGAGAGAAAGAGGGAGAAGAGATCAGGGAGGGGAAACTGGCAGATGGCCTGAGCTCTGTGAAGATTGCGAACCTCACAGCATCACAGGAGTGGCTGGGGACATATTGCTAAAAACAGACCTTTCCAGTTGTTTTGTGAGGAAAGAGGAGTCCTGAGAAAAGCTCAGTGGACCATAGGAGCTTCCAAACCCTGGTGTGTGCCTGCTTGCGCTGTGCCTCGCACACACAGTCACTCAGGGAACTCTGGTTTAATGCTAGCTTAGCTGTTGTCACTCACCCTTCATTGATATGTAGACATGTATCTTCATCTGGATTTCTCATCTCAAAGTGGAATACAATACCTGAATGTTAGTCAGTGGTAGATGTGCAAGCTTACATGCTGTCATCACAGCATCCAAAGTGGTGCAATTTACAGTAGTTCCCAGAAACAGAGCCGTTTGGTCCCTTTTTGCAGCAGAGCTCCAGCAAAGAAAGAGGTCTTTGATTGAGAGTTAAGGGCTGAGGTCCAGCAGCAATGGGAATTTGGCCCTCCAGCTGCCTTATGTAGATTTGGGCTGTTCAGGCACTCTGAAAAGTAGAACTTAGCAGCTTAGGCAGCCTGAACTCTTAAGCCAGTGACAGGAACCAGCCAGGACCACTGTATAGTTTTGGTATGAAACCAAATGCTAACTGAATCAGAGGGCAACTGTAGGCTGAATAACTGGGTCATACCTGTCATATAGACAGGGCTTTATAGGCATTGTGTCTGTTTATTGTATTCAGTCATTGTATTTCTCATTTCCAGAATCCTCACAGTTACACAACTGCCGAGCTTGCTGAGCGTGCCCTCTCTGTGAACTAGCCTGCCTGGGAATGTGTAAGCGATGACGCTGATTGCTCCTAGGAATCTCTGCTGAAGTTGCTAGGTTCTGGCCTCTTTATATAGCATTAGTGACGGGAGCATACTCCAAGGCTGAATCTGTGCTAGAAGTCTTTCTTCCTTTTGTTATGGAATCTGTGCAGACTGCCTCCAGTGCAGTCTTGACGTGGCACCCTGTACCCAGCACCACAAGTCCTTGCATCCCTCCTTATTCCTGGCAGAGTTCAGTGGTCCAGGAGGTGAAGGACTCGCCTTCTTCTTTCCACCCACTTCTGCAATACTTTTTTGCTTAATTGTTGTTGCATCCTTTTTGTTTGTTGATTAATCATTCTGGTATTGTTGTCTTCTTTTGGGTTTAATTTCCCTTTCTGTGTTTCCAGTGAGTATTCAGAGCCAGAAGAGCTCCCACAGTGTGTCTGGAGGGAGGATATTTCCAGAGTACTGTTCACATCGGGTGAAACTCTGTTTCCATTGAAATCTGGTGGCAAAGCTCCCACCTACTTCAGTGGGACCAGATTTTCATTTCTGGAACTCAGCCAGTGCTTTTCTTTTTGTTTCTGTGTGTGTGCTCAGCAGACGTTTCCTCTTCTCTCCCTCCCTTTTTCCCTCCGTACTCCTGAATAGATAATGTCTTCCATGGGACCTTTGGCGATGTAATGTGCTATGAACATCTGGATGGGATTTCATTTGGGAACCTGTCCCTAGGGTTCCTTGCTAAACCAAGCATCTCTGTGTAGTAGCACCGAGCACTTAAAAATGGACCAGCAGTTTCTCTCAGCTGGCTTCTACCAAGATCAGATCCTTCATCAAGTCCCTTGGGTGTATCTGCAGCCCAAAGTCTGTTCAGTATTCAGCTTTAGTGACTGTTTGCTCTCTGTGGTGGGATTTTGTGCAAGATCCTGGGATAGTCTCTTGTAATGTGGTATTTCTGTAATCAGTTGCTGAAAGTGGATGGATGGAAAAACTGGAGTTGGAAAAAAAAAAAGGGGGAGGATGTGGGTGAAAAAATTGTGTGAAATACATGAGAGTTCATCTCAGCTGAGTTTCTTGCTTTGACCCTGTTACTTTTCAGCTCTCCAGAGGGTATGAAAGCTAAGGATCTTTTTCCACTGTAATGCATCATAGCAATCTGTGTTGCCTAATTTTTAGTAGTGAGTTATGCAAACTGCTAACATCTTTGGAAATTTCAGCACAGGTGGAATTTCCTGCTCTACAGATGATGTGAGTATGAGCTGGACTTGGCTAAGATCTGAACTTGTAGAAGCTCTGAACTACACCAGCTTTGGAGGAGTGAAAGGTGGATTTGGGATCTGAGTAGGACATTGCAATATTATTTGGGTCAGGCTCAGCTGGGATTGAATGATAGGTTAAAAAATGGTAGTCCTCTGAGAAAGTAGCATCTAGATATTTTAACAGTTGCATAGTGACACTTACAGGGGGAAAAGTAGTTATTAATTTTTTTCATCTTTTATAGCATCCATGGTCATTCATCTCCCTCAACCCATGTGGCGCTTGCTAATTTCTGCAATAGGTAATGTGCACTGCCTGAGCCTTTGCTCTCTGTTGGTAAACACCTCTTGGTTTTTCAATTTAATATTCTCTTCCGTGGGATGTCTCCTCACACTGCATAAGGGCTCAGAAATCCCACGAGCACTCTCTCTGTAGTTGCAGGAGGATCCATAAATAATTCTACAGCAAACATAGGCAGGAGTTTTAGTATGAAAAACCACAAATTCTCCCCCAAGGTGTCATACCACCTGCAAAATCCACCGAGTTTGGCAGGCTGTACAGCAGCTGGGGCAATCTAGAGGATACCAGCAGCTCCTTTTCTGCCTCTTTTTTTTTTCTTTCCTTAAAACTCTGCCAAGGTAGAGCTCATCGTGACTGTTAGGACATTTTCAAGTCTCTTTGATAGCTCTTCATTAAATCTATTAATGTAACTTGTCAAGTAATTATTTTATCTGTGTATGTCTAAAATGTCTTTGTGAAGAATAATCAGCCTTTGGAAGTGGATGAAAGTGCATGATAAGAACCTGATCCACTGTTGTCTTGCAACCACTTGACTGTTCCTCCTTGCTGTTAATAGGAAGGGGGGGATTTAGGCAGACTATAAAGGGGGAAGAAAAGGTGGAAGAACTCCATAGACAGTAGTTAATATGAAAAGTTATTAACACTTGCATTAGCACCTAACACTGTCTTGGAGACAGAGTACTGATGGGACCTAGTTAAAGATTGAGCAGATTGGATCCCAAGTGCCTGGAGTATGACATAAGTCCTGGTGGTTCTATTAAAAGCCTGCGCGGATGTTGCACTAAATAGTTACCATGGACTGAAAATTCCAGTGAGCTGAGGTCCTAGATTCGTTTTGAGATTCACACCAGTGCCAACATAGCATTAGTGGTTTGAAAGGCCAGCAGTGGTTTGAAAGAGTCACCAAGTGAAACCTGATTGGCACTGAAAATGTGCTCTGGATGCTGGGCAGTGAAGTTTTCCTGTTGTAAAACCGCTCTTCCTTTCCGAGGAAGATGGGGAGGGTTAAGATGTGAAATACAAATAAAGTGTTCCTGCACAGCAAACTGCAAAAAGGGGTGTACAAAAAAACTGTCAAACAAGGAGCAAATTTAAAGCCTAATTTTTTGTTTGTTTGTTTCACATCTGCTATGTACATTGACATTGTGTACAGAGCAAGGATGAAACCATTGGCTGCCAAATCTCCCTTCTTCCCTGCAGACATGCTGAGCTGTGCCTGTGGCCCAGGGGGCACGGTAGGTACAGGCAGTAGTCTGGCCTAACCTGGGTGGCCAAAAAGGCTGCAGATCTTAGAAGAAAATGTTCTCCTTCCATGGTGGAAGCTCCATTTATAAGTAAGTCTGTCTCTACATATAAATGCTGTGGCAGCTACCAGTTTGCCTCTCTGTCCCAGTTGCTTGTTCCTGCCTCTGTGTTGCCCTTCTGATGTGCAGCTACCTTGGGAGCCCTCTCCACAAGCTAAACAATTTCATACTGTTTGGGGTTTTTTTTTTCATTTGGATCAGTTCCTTTATCCAGAAGTAGTTGTGCCAGTAAGAGGAAAGAAATGTGGAACACAAGAGAAGAGAGGGACGTATAAGCCAGCTTTCACAACACTATTGCCAAAAGCCAGCCCACTATCTCAAGCACAACTAGACCCCACACAGCTGCTTGTTTTGCCCAGAAATCAGGATAAACAGGCAAAGTAAACATGAAGTCTCAAATCTCATTTGAATGCTCATATCTGAGTATACAGGCATTTTGTTAATGGTCAGTGAATATGACAGATATAAGGGATTTATTATCTGCGATGATGAAACTCAGCAAGGAAAAGTGCATTGTAAAAACTGTGATGGCACACGCAAGCGTGTCCTTAGATGTATCGTTCCCAATTGCTCTGAATGTGCATTGCCTGCACGCGGGGAAAAGGGGATCTGAGGACTGGGATCAGAGATAATGTAGCTTATATCTTTTTTTATACTTCACTGTCTTAAGTAGACAGCTGGATAAAACATTGAACAAGAAAGCTTTTAAAGCAAAATGGATGAACAATGTAGAGTAAAATACAAAACTGAACTGCAGAGAGACCAGATCTCTTTGATTTATATTTGAGAATGAAAGCTTTGCCTTGCAAGTGATGTTCAGCATCTTGCATGCAATCTGCTTGATTATTTAGGACTCATTTTCACATCTCTAATGTCTGTGGAGTTTTTATTTTCATCAGTTTTTAAACAAAAGCCTCCACTGAAATCATCGGAAAGTGCAGTTTAAGATACAATGTGCTACTGTGATTCTCAATTCAGGAACACAGACAAATGGGAGACACGAGGATCCAGCTTGGATCAACACCTGAAAGAACTGAGAAGTCTTAACAACAGGCAGGCAGGCAGAGGAAAGACACTATTCCAGGGTTGGTGCTGCTGGTTGCTGCCACTATTTCAGATAGATAAGGAATGCAAAAGTAATCCTTGCCTGCACTGCTCAGGCCCCAGAGACCCCCACCAGGACCAGGCTCTGCTGTGCCAGTCATTTTATACACAGATGGTAACAGATGAACCCACTTCTGAAAAAATCACAGGTAAGAGCAGATAATAGCAAGCAAACAAATCTAATAAAAGTATTGGGAAAAGAAAGACAGTGGAAAAGTATATACTTATATATGTTTATACTTATGTATACTTATTCATGCATATATGTATACTTATGTATGCTTATTCATCTAGGCTTTGAGTCTGTACACATGCAAAAGAGTCATTTGCACATGGAAGCAGTCTGGTTTCTCACAAGGGTTTAAAGGATCACATGCTTGCTTACATCCATACTTCCCGTGTTGTAACCAGCAGTTGTGATTTCTCAAAAGGCATGAGAAAGTTGCATTTGGAAGCAGATTAAGTGAAAGAGGTTTGTGCCTGTGTGGTGGGTTTTGTTTGATAGATAATGTTTCAGAAGACGTTTCACCAACAAGAAGCATTCAAAACTGCTCTGTTTGAAGTTTCCACCAGATCTTTCTAAAGGCCACAGCTCAGATTTCCACACACAGTGTCTAGTACTTAGACCAAAAAAAAAAAAATTGGGTAGTAGTATTTGCTCATAAAATACCAGTCATGTCCCAGTGTGGTTTTGAAACAACTGTTTCTTCTGTTACTTGCGTCCAGCCCCAGCAGAAATCAGGGTGCTCCAGGGATCCTTTAGGGTTACCACAGTAACCAGGTCACTTTGTCTAGAAGTGGAAGTTGTCACTAAACCTTTAGTAAACAGATTTATCTCTTTATTGTGCTGGATGTGGTCAGTTTTAAGCCAAGACAGTGCCTGAAGCTGATGCTTTGAAATTGATGGGCCAGATGGAGAAACTGACTGACGAGTGTTTATAGAAGACATGAATGATCAGAAAAAAAGTAGGTAACAGGTCAAGCCCAGCATCTGAGAGGAAATATCCAAATACTGGTATGAGTGTTAGGAGAGGATTTTCTCCTGCCTGCAAGCCTGTAGGGGATGGGAGAGGTGGGTAAGCCCTCACATTTTGGGATGCTGAAAATAGGACCCACACGGTTATACTCTAGCCCAAGCAGATGCCATCTTTGCCACTCCAGTGACAAGGCTGATATCCTGAGAAATATACTCAGGCTGTACTCAGCACAGTAGCATCAGAGTTGCATTAATGAGTATCTGGGGTTCCAAAGCTCCTGGGAGATATGATGGAATATCCATCCAACTTTGCCCTTCATTGTGACTGTCTTTTCCAAGTGACAACACCTTTGACTGCTCTTTTCATTTTAACTCATGTTAACATATCTGAGGCACTTAGAGAGCAGGCAAGAACATATACTCTAATGTAGCAATAATTAAATATTAATGTGCAAAACAACTTGCCTGGAGATCTCTGTGGTGAATTCCTACTCTGTTTGCCACTGCCTTGGTAGCGTAGTGCTGTAAGACAATGAAAAACCATACTCCTACAGGAAAAATGCATAGAAAATGTATAGAACAAAGACAGCACTGGCAAAGTCAGAATATGAAAAGCCCTTAGCTAAAATAGCTTTATTAAGTTGTAGCATCTCAGGGGGGGAACAGAAATCACACAAACGAGCTTTAAAATCTGCCAGTTCCTTATGCAAGCGGTTAAATAATGCAATGTTTTCAGCTGGTAACGGTTTTTTTGGGTGACAGCCACGAAATGTGGTGTGTCAGGTAAGTATGACAAACCTTGCTTCAGATTTTACCCCCATGTACATGGGATATTGAATTCAACTGAGATGTTGCTAAACTTTGTTACTTCTTTGTAATTGCTTTTTGAAAAGTAATGGCACCAGCAAATTGGCTTTCTGTGCGTGAAAAGCTATCAGTCTGTAAGACCAAAATAGGCTCAGAGTAGGAGATTTTTAAAAAAAGACCTTCTGCCAACCTGTTCTGGGAGATGTAACATGTGCTCCCAGCTACTGAGTAACCTGCAGCCTAAAGATACACTTCAAACGAAACAGTTTTGGAGAAAAGCTATGATAGGGAGATTATATTTTCAGTAATTCATCCTCAAAAGTGCCTTGTTAAATTACTATAATGAATGTATATTCCACAGAGTGGAAACAATTACATTTGTCTGCAGTAATGAATTCCTTCTGTCTCTCTTTTTATTTTTTTTTAATGAAGCATTCAGGTTTTGTCTGATTTTGGTTGAACGATGCAAATCCACTTCCCTTGTAAAAAGAGCCCTTCTAAAAACCCTCTTTACAGACTAGATAAATAATATAACAATATTTTAATTTTTATTTTTTTTCTAAAAAAAAACCTGAGGTATAACTATTCTTCTGGAACCATCTGGAAACCTTCTGGAAATTACCACTTTTCAATGAGAAGAGTTGAAATGTGAGAACTTGAATGGAAAAGGAAGAACAGAAGAGGTTAAAACCAAACTTAAGGTCACTGAATTTTGACTCTAACTTTGTGGTAGTGTTCCCAAGGGAAATCATAACGAATCAGTGCAAAGGCATTCACATTTTTTGAAGTTACGTGGTTGGTCTTCCAGGTGTTCATAGAGCTTTTGTTACGTTTGCTTTTCCAGGTACATATTGGTGCATAGGGTAATATCTCTTTCTTCCACCTCTCTGAAGGATGTGAAAGCTCAAAAGAAGTTGGAACTGGGAGTATATATTCACTGAAAAGACTGAAACAGAGACAAAGTATTTTCATGCAGAAAAACAGAGTTGAAAAATAACTCTGCGTTTGAGTTTCATTTGTAGAGTGGAGGTCTTGACGGTAGTGGTGGCATCCAAGTGACCTCATGGTCGTATTTTCTAGTACAATTCCAGCTGCATTTTGTTGAAAGTGACCTCTCCCCTTCACAGTTCTGAGAAGAAACTCGGAAAATGGATGTCTTGGTCTTGGCCTTTCTTGTTCTCGTGAGCATTTCAGCAAGACTCCCTGATAAAAGCACTGTCTTGGATGGGATTTCTGGTGGCAGAAGTTGTTCACTTGAAACTAGATTGTGCCAGCAAGCTTATTTGAAAGAAAATGCTAAATGGCCCTAGATTTATATAGCCTAGGACCAGTTTCTGTTGATGTCCCTACTGGGTTTCCTGCCAGCCAGCCCTAGGCCTTCAAGGGCACTTGACCAGTAAGAAATTATCCTGGGTGGCCTTCAGATGAGATTGAGTTCCCTCTTTAGTGTTAGCGTTGCTGCTTCTTGTCTTGGTTGCCTCTCTCTGGATTTTAATCATCACATCTAGCATTTTGTAAGCAAGAAAATGGAGCTCACTTTTTTGGTGATGTTACTTGTGTGAACCACAGGCAAGGAAAGCAGAAGGAGCTAGATAAATAAGGTGGGAGCACGCTTGCACTCTTGCTTTAGGCTGGTGAGACAAAACCGTTTGTTTCACATCTCAGGTCAGCGAGGCAGGTCAAGTAAAACTGCTGTGTTCTTTTTCATAAGGGCTCATTTTGGGCAGAAAAGGAGACAGGCAAGAATGAGACAGGAGGTCAGAGAGATACATTAAATTAATGTAAAATCTTTAACTCAAAATGCTTGTTAGTTTGGTTTCAGTTTTTGTAAAGGCTGATTATTTTTTTTCTTCTTTACATAAGCTATTTCTATAAATGTTATTTTCAGACAAGATTTGAATGTAGCAGGCCTGGTCTGGCAGATCAAAGATTTATTTTTTAATGGGAAAAAAACCCAAAAATGTTGAGCTATTGCAGCATTGTCAAAGAAATGTTCCAATTAAAGGGAGATTGGCATCAATTGATTTAAATTTTTTTAGACGAGCATAACAAGAAATAAACTCTTGACCTTTTTCTCAGTTATTGTTCTGTACTTGTGTGTTTCTCTGTGAATATTCATTAATATACACAGCCTAGCTTGTTAAAATTTTATCCGGTGCACTAGCCCTGCTGCAAGAAACCATAACATTTTGGACATTTCTGTTTCAAATAGACGGTGGTTCTGTATACCTCCTAGTCGTATTTTAATCCACATTTCATGTGCTTGTGATGAGTTTTAAATGTGCTTATTTTTCTTTCCTGTAGAAAGCTTTTGGTTACATCAAGAATACTGCTAAATCCTTTAAGCAAACTGTGAAAGCAAGCTAAAGGATATCCAAAGGGCATTTAAGAGGTTTTACTTTTCCAAATAGAAAAGGCTTTGATACAGTCTGTGTTGTGGGGGGTGGAGGGCACGTTCTGATTTCTAAACTAATGGAAAGAGCCACACTTCTCATAAAAACAACTATGCACAGAGAGACTAAAACAGTTTTTTTGCTGAATTTTGCAGGAAGTCCTGGGAAATGTTCCTACTGGAAACTATGGGCTGTTTCTGTCTGCTCAGATCTACTTTGCTCTTCCTGCTAGTACTTAGTCACAGTTATTCAAGATTTATAGATTATACCAGCACTGAGAATGTCATATCCCACCTGCCAATCCGTAAATGTCAGCAGCCATTTGAGTTATCTTGCACACTGTTGCAGAAGGCTGACCCACAGCCTGGCACAAGGCACGTTCTGCTTGCCACTGCCCCATGGCACTCAAAGACCTTCCTGCTCCCTAGACCATCCAAATAGTGGGAAGCTCTCATTTTAGGAAGTCTTGAGCACAAAAGTTCACATTTTTATAGGAGTTTTCTGTTTGGGGCCATGGTCAGATTCAGTTCTCAATCAGACAACTGGCTACAACCATAGATAGAAAATCTTATTGATAGCACAGCTATTGAGTAGGCTGCAGGGAAGATGAGAGCTGGGATAATTCCTATTCAAAGACTGCATAATTACATTGGAATGTAAAACATGTTGCAAGGTTTGATAGGCTTGTGAGGCTTAAGAGTAAGGAGTGTTAGCAGCTGAACTCATCTCTCATCGTAGGATGTAAAAAAAAATTTAAATCTGTGGGTTGGTGTTGCATGAAGGATTCTTTTCAAAACCAGATATTACAGCTTTTAACTGACATCCGGCTGTGGTTCTGCACTGGCAAAGAGATGAACGAAGTAGTTGGGGAGCTTGTACAGTGAATGATGCTAATTGCTAGCAAACCTGAAAGGGATTATATCCTGCAGCCACTACAATAGTGGAGAGTAGACTCAACTACCCAGGACATCCCTTCCGATGCAAGTCTTCTAAGGCTTCCTCTTTAAATAAAGAGAAATACTCCACGTGTTAAAGAAACTGTTCTGCAGAAGCTATTTTGAAGCATGGTTTCTGCACTCTCTGCCCTTTCTTGGTATTGTTTTAAAACATCATCACTTAGACTCCAGAGAAGATAAAAAACCTGAAAACAGTGAAGCATCTCATGTGTTTAGAGGAGACATTTATGCAATTGGTACTGACTCATCTTAAGTGTTTGCCAGTGCTCAGTGAAGGTCAGGGCTGTCCTTCCTGTGTGTGTACGAGGGAGGATTAGGCACAAGTACCTACCAGGAGTACATCTGAACACAGAGCATGAGAAATGAAGTGTACCCTCTTTTCAATTAGGGTAAAATTTCCTTGTGTAAAGATTCTGTGAAACTGGATATTAAAGAAAGCTTCCTTGCAGAGTTTTGAATTATCCTAGGGGCCTTGAAAGGGAAGTGTATGAATGCTATAAGAAGCCCCTAAGAAGGAGATACAAATTAGTAGAATATGTTACTTTGAAAGCTCTAGAATTTATTTTTTAAAACTACTGCAATTCTAATGAAATTAAGGGGTGACGCTTCAGCTTGTCATGTTATTTTTCTTCATTGCGAATGCACATACAAATGGCTGAAATTGTTTCTTCTGTATGGAAAACTGGATGTTCTTATTAATTGATTGGTCTATTAACTCTTAATTGTGTAGATAACCAATTGGACCATCCCCTCCATGTACTGAGAAACATCTGGTTACCTATGTGCCCATCTTAGCATAGCAGCTGTAGGGTGTGGCTGTAGTCATCTGTTCAGGTCCTTACTTTGTTCCAATACATGCATCAGACCTGTCTGCAGAATGTTGTTCTGTTGCTGATGCCATGCCATCAAGAATGACTACATCTTCCAGTACCTGGCAGAGTTTTTGAGACTGAAAAGCATGTGTTTTGCTTTTGAACACGGGATTTCTGGCAGCGCCACTGAGACACTGTACAGGTGAGGCTCTGTGATTCTGCTTTTTTTTTTTCTTTTAATGGTCAAATCCTGCAAGTCCACACGTGGCTGGTGGGAGGCAAGACACTGATTTCGCTGTGAGATGTCAGAGGGGAAAAAAAGAAAAAAGTGACACACAGTGTTATGATTTCTGCACATAGCTGTTGGTTGTGAGCAGCCCTTGGGTAGCACGGAGGATGCTGAAGCTGTGCGGATGGGTGACCACTGCATGCCACACTAATCTGTTCAGACTTGGCAGGCACAGCGGTCCCACAGCTGTGTCCTGCTTCGGGCATTGGAGCTGTTGCTGCAACAGAGCCAGGCCCGCTCTCAGGCATGTTGTTTCCTAGTACTGAACAAAAAGGAAGACTGTTTTCCCCTAAAGGTAAAAGTTACACTGTTAAAAGCTGTGTTTTGCTAGCGACAGCAGCGAAAATGACAGATCCGATATGTAGGTCCCTCCACCACCACTGTGGGATTTTCCTCTCTTGGCTTCATGATTGTGTGCAATTTTTTTTCATATCTAGCAAGAAGATGTTCCTGAGTGAAACATTCATTACAGAAATTTCTAAAGGAAGTACATTTCAGCCAAGCATCCCCAACATGCACAGTGCGGCAGGAGTTCCTAGTACACGAAATCCAAGAGCCCAGGAAGTGCTGGGCTAATGACTTCCCCCTTTATTCTGGAAATATCCTGGAGACCTCAGCTGGAGCCCATTGTTAGCACCATTGGAAAAGAAATCAGGACTGTGTGTGAGAGAGAGGGAGAGAAGATAACATACACTTTATTCAAGTAGTTCCACCACTGTTGAGCTTTTCAGCCACCTCCTTATGCATTTTCTCATTAAATCCTCTAATATATGCACAGGCATCTTTGTGACTTCTTTGCACAAGGATATTCATTGTAGCTTCTCTTGAAAGTTCAGCATGATTCCTCAGTACTGTGCTTTGCTAATGACCTAGGTTTTTTGAAAGCTTATGCAGTAAAAGGTATTTAAAGAGACAGATTTGAAAATCGTGCTCAAGCTGTCATGACAGACAAACTCAGCCGGACTAACATGAGCTTTTCCAACCCCCTCATTCAGAAATTAGCAGGACTTGTCTTTAAAGCAAGCTGTTGTTTTCTGTTACAGCTGTGTGCATGCTTGTAGTTGAGGAAGCAATTCATAGTGATCAGGCAGAAACGTTTCTTTTCTGCTTGTCACAGCAGCCTATGTTTCACATCAAGTTCTCAGAATCAGTTGCCCCTGTGCGGATTTTCTCTGGCTAGTAGCCACCTTGTACGTGAGCTGAGGTAGGAGTGAGAAGCTTCTAACATCCTTGGAGAAAAGCTGCAGTAATCTGAGATCTCTTACAGCAGCCTAGCCAGGCCTTACTCTGCAGGTCCACTTTCATGTCCTAGTCTCATTGTGTGCCCTTGGTGGGTTGCTCTTCCAAGCACCAAACACCCCTTCTTGCATTCCCCTGAGTCCCAGAGCTGACAACCCTGCTTCCCAGAAGGGCCATGGTCCTGTGTGCCTTTGCAGGATGCAACAGTTCACTGTTTGGTAGAGATCATAGGGATGGGCTGCAATTTCCCCCAGGCCCTTCTGTGTGCCAGCAGACCCCGCTGAGCCTCAGCTACCACCCAGCCACAGGTGCTCTGGGATGTGCTTTTTGGTTTCTGCAGTGTGGAGGAGGATGCCCATTGTTTGAACATCCCATTTTCTCACTCCTCCCAGCCAGGAGCAGGGTGGAAAGCAGCAGGGCAAAGCGGAGCTGCTGTGCAGGGTGGGTCAGCAGGGATCTGCAGTCCCGAGAAGGAGCAATCTCTGGTGGCTTTTTGCAGCTGCTTCTGCCATGGAGTCCCTCCAAGGAGAGGTCACAGCTCTGCAGCATGATCAGACCAGAGAAAAAGGGTTTGGAAACCACTAGCTTACATGAAGTCTTCTGGTTTAATATTGTATCATGCTTGGGGGTATTGCATTACCTTTCTGGTGTGACTGCTCTGAGGGATTTTTGTGGCCAGTAACATCTCTAAATCACCCTGTGAAAGGGTGTTTCTGCCTTGTGTTCCTTGAGAACAGAACAGAACTGAAGTTTCTCTCACCATTACACTATGGCTCGTTCAATCCAGCTCATTATGTGTCTGAGTCAGGCTGTAATTTCCTTCTCCTTTCAGGCTTGCAGGAAACAGAGCACATTGCTGACACAGGTTTTTAAAACATAAGTAAGAAAGTTCAGCCACGATAGCAGTCTCTAGTACAGCCCATGGAAACTGAGATGCACACGATTAAATTGTGTGATTATATTTCTTGGATGTAAAAGTCTCTTTATTATGACAGCTTGCTGATAGGCCAGATAGCATATAACACATGCTGGCACATACAGCATTTAACTCTTACTTTCATCACAGACCTGATATCCTTTGAGATCTTTAAGTGGCTGGCAGTGTGATTAAAGATGTTTGCTCACTGTTTAAGGGGTGTATGTCTCTCCACGTTTCTCACCTTGGCTGCTGGAAGAATCCTTGCAGTATCCCTCACACACCATTAACGTGATGAAGCATGATTTTTTTTAACTTTATCACTTAATGCTATTTGTTTTGCAGTAACACCAAGGAGCCCTGGTCATTTAGCAGCTGCTAAGAAAACCAAGTAGAAAAGTAGTCCCCATGACATTTTAGATGTATAACACCATGGGACCCTGGGGGCAGCTTGCAGGTGTTGAATGCAAGGAGGGGTCCCTTCCCTTCCTTTCTCTCTTTCTGTGTGCTTCTTTCCCAAAGTTGGCTGCAGTACTCACCTTGTGACTGAGCCAGCCTGTTCATCTGCGAGCCCAGCAAAAAATGTTTCCAAGGTAGTTTGCAGACTTTTTTTTTTTTAATTAAGTCAACTCCCTTGCCAATGAAGGGAATAGCAGAGCTGGCTCAGGAGAGGTGGCAGGAGGGTGAGCTGGGGCAGGGGAGGTGGATATCCACTGCTTGGCTCTGTCATGCTGCTGGTACATGCAAATATACTGCAGCTAAGTCAGAAACAGAGAAATTAAATGGAAGAATAATAGAAATGATCAGAGGCTAATACCTGCGTATGAAGTGTTTGTAGCAGTGCTATCACAGTAATACTGACTTTAGCTCAGTCTGGGCCTGAGAGACTTTTTGTGAGTGAATTTGGTGAAGTGTTGAATTAGTTTTTGTTTAACATGAAATGGAAAACCTAATTTAATTTTTCTTAGGATTCTTAGAGTGGTGTAGGAAATGGTGGGATGTTACAAAAAGTAGCTAAATTCTTTCAGAATTAAAGATGTTTGACTATTTAATATATTACCAAAGGTAACTGAAGTATTTGGGAATTAAAATTGTCATGTAGTTACAGCCCCGAGCTTCAGTATTTTTTAATCTTTTCCTGATTTATGGGAGATCTCATTTTCTGATTTTCCATCAAATGCATGAATAATTTTGCATATTCTTAAATAATAATCAATTTTAACAGGCTGTACATTGAATAAAATGCATTCAGATTTATTTCTGAAGCTTACTGTGGTCATCGGAAGAATGTGTTCTCCTGACCAGGGGTGCATCTGGTGCAGTACTTGGGCACTGAGGATGTCCAGAGGTGAACAGTAAGGAGGATGCGCAGTGGTGTCCCACTATTGCTCTCCCCTTCCAGACAGTGGGAAGGCTTGGAGGGAGAAAGGAAAAGCATCTTTGCAAAGGTTTAAGAGGCTGGACACCCTGGTGTGAAAGAAGTAGGGTGGTTTCTTGCCTGGCAATCAATCAAACAATGGAAGAGTGTGGGACTGAAGAATGGGGTCAGTCAAAGATGGAAGGAAATGCTTTGTAGTGGATGAGACCTGATGTGCAGATACACTGTGAAGGACCTTGAATATGGGGATTAGATGATACAAGAGCATAGAGGTCGGTGCAAGAGACCTCAGTGCGATGACTCCATTGACTGACTGTTAAGGTAATCTTTCTGATCATATTTTGAGTTTCCAATAGGAAAGAGGAAAGACTAGTCGTGGGAAGAGAAAATGATACTGCAGTATCTAGGCCATAGAAGGCATTTCCCAGGGCAGGAACGCAATGAACATGACCCATAAGGAGACCAAGGAAAGTATGCTGACAGCAAAAGTGCTAGGTTTTCTTGTGTCAAACTTGGCAGGAGCATGTTTGTTGTATCACAGAGAGGGTTGGCAGCTCCCTGCTAAGACAGCTGATCAAGAGTTCCTAAAACGTCAGGCCAGCCTCTCAGACAGAGAAGACAGATCTCCAAAGTGTTGACTCATAAAATAATGCTAATATGTGCAGTGAATTTCAAAGGCATTGTGTTCTGATTCATGAAAAACATCCCAAGGAGCTAGTATATGCTCATTAAAGATAGGTACAGACACATATATATATTAAAAAATGTTTAAAATGCTTTGCTTTTCCAGCCAATCAAGTCCAACTGTCTCCATGCAATAACATCTGGTATGTGTTCTTCCCCTTTTGGTCAGTTTTCTGCAAATGTGTTTGCTATCAGCTCCATGTGTTTTAGTTCATATGTCCCTATTTGGACAGATATTTTTTTTCCTTTTTTTTTTTGGATAGAGCATTTGGGTGCTGATACTTTCTATGTTGTTTATGAAAATTAGTTTATTGGTCTCACTAAAACACGAAATGTCTTCTCAGGTAACTGGTATTAAAGTTTATTGCTTAGTACAAAATGTTCCAAATTTAGGCTTTAGAAAATTGGTTGTGTCACTAATAATTTCCTCTTCATTTTTTGATGCTTGACTTGAGATATTGGGATATGATTTCCACAAGTGCTGAGTACTTACAGCTGTAGCTGAAGTTAGTAGATTTACTTAGAGCATACCATGTGCAGATTAATGCTGTAACTGAAAACTGAGGTTTATAGTGTCTTAACTGGGCACCCAGAATCAGTGAATGCCTTGAAAAGTCATGACTCTCCATCTCAGTAGCTCGCATCTGGAATGATGATGATGATGATAATGTTATCCCTTTGTACTGCAGGGTGTTTGAAGATGGGGAACTATGCCCTTGGGTGTTTTCCATTAAGAGACGTTATATGTTCCCCCAAGATACATATCGTAAAGAAGGATTAAGGGAAGAAAGTTTGTTGCCTTTTCACTCAATAAGAAGAAAAAAACAAGTTTGCTTTGGGAGGAACTGTAGTGTTTTATGTCCTATTCAGGCCCATCTGTGAAGTCTCTCAGCCACCTTGGGGGATCCAGTTAAACACATATTTGAAATATGGTCTTGAATGAATCTTGCCAGATCATGGTGTTTGGTTCTTCCCAATGTGCTGATGGTTGGGTATTCTTTGCCATGTGCTTCAGACATTGTGTGCTTTATCCTCTGGATGAAGCCCTTTTGCCGTTAGTACATTCACAGAGCTCTGGCTTGTTATTTATGGAAAAGACTCTAAGCTTTTCTTCCAAAAGCAGTTACCATGCTCAAGTATTTTTTCCCCTTGCTGCTCAAATAAGTCTCTCTCTGATGCTAGGGAACAGCAATAAAATATTTCCCTAGAACTTTGTTCTCAATTGTAGCCAGCCAGACTTCTTCATCCATTTTATTAGTCTCTGTGTGCAAAAGGACCGCGTTAGTAACAGGGTTTTTATAACCCTTTCTCCTCAAACATATTCCCACTGCTTCTTTTACATTAGAGGTTTTATAGGCATTTTTTCCATGTGTTTTATTTCGGTTGGTTTGTTAGTGCAGTTATGGCCTGTTGTAAAGTGTTACGATTATCAAGATGATATGGAAGGAATTTGAGACTTAGTTATAAAATGACCTAGTAAGAAGTATTGGATGAGTCATTTGAGAATAATTTTAAGAATCAATAGTGTTTTTAAAGAAGGGGGTCTTAGTGGTGAGATAAATTTGATTGGTACTGTTGTGGAAGGAGTTGTCATTTGAGGTATTAACTTCATAGGACTGTGCTTGTCCTCTTAGACTACAGCAGCAAAGTGATGCTGTGGCAAGGCTGAAGTGGGGGGAGCAATAAGCTCTGTAATAGTAAAGTGCATTCTTGTGCAAAGAAAAACAGAGGGCCCTACAAATGTCTCTCTCTCCTGGTCATAAATCAAATGTGATGAATGCTGTTCTGGTTGTCCTGATACTGGAAACAAAATCTGGGTAACACTGCTTGCGTTGGCAGTTCACTGTGGATTCGTGCTGAACAGAATCTGTTTTGATAAAGGTCCCCAATCAATGCCTCTAATGAGCCTGGGTATATTTTCTTCTCAGGTCCACCAGGAGACAGTCACGTTTCTGGTTTCTTCTGGAACAAAATGCTTCTGGACACATCTGACTGGGGGCAATGTTTGTTTAGTAGAAGTGAGCCCCAGGCTGGAGCAAGGTTCCAGCTAACAACATACATTTTAGATATTTGTCTAGACCTGAGAGCGTGCTGTCACCAGGGGTTAAATGTTTTGGCTTAGTTCTGTCTTCAGAAAATGAAGAGTTCCGAAATAAGGTACATTTCACAGTAGTGAGAATGTGAAATGAATAGTGAAATCAAGTCCAAGTTTTGCTGTGTATTTCTTGTCAAAATGAGGTTTTAGACAGAGTCCAGTTGTCTGCTGTACGATTTCTGCCAGCTAAGGAAGGGGTAATAACTGGTAAGTTTTCCACAGCATTTCATTAGATGAAGAAATCAATAATAATTCATTTCTCCTCAAAGCTGGGCATCTACCATCAAGAACAGAAGATCTGCGCAAAACTAGACTTGTTTCTTGTGCTAAATGCTCACCTTTATAGCTAAGCAAATAGGTTACACCTAAGTCAGTAGCATGGTAGCAGCTTTTTCTTACCCTCTGATTCCTGTGATTGTTGTAAGATGAAGAAAACCATCTGCACAGCTCTGTTCAACAGTTTATTGTGTGGAGCAGGACTGAATATGCTGAATTAGTTCACGGAAAGCTGATAATAAATGAGGGAAGGGAGACTGACTCCCAGCTGAATAGTTTATTGCTGTGGCCCATGTTTTTAATCCACAAGAATGGGAGGTTGTTGGCTTTAGTTACACTTTCAGTAGATGAATTACACACTTGATGGCAGCTCTCATTTGATGTGTAATACTCCATACTTCTCTGCACACTCACAAATGCGTGTAATAGCAGAGAGCTACCTGAAAATCCAGAGAAGGAGAGAAGTCTGTCATCTCAGACAAACCTTGTGTGCATTTGATGCTGAGAAGCTTTTGCTGTATAACATGTTAGTGTATTCTTTTTCTGCTGATTTCCTGGATGCAAATTGATTGCAGACCTTCTAGCCCAATCGTCGGGTTCTGCAGCTTTGCCAGTTCCATGAGCTTGGGGGAAATCTCAGCCTCTGGGGCAAGCAGGAGCAATTTTAGGAGAGCTCTACAGCACTGCTCATGTCTTAGGTGTGTCAGGACATGGTGTTGGATGTGGCCTCCTTGGGAGGAGCACAGTGGTGAGCAGGAATGGGTCCTTCACGAGTGCAAAACCCACCGCAGTTACATCAGTTTGTTCCTCATCCTGGAGAGGGTCATTACAAGTATATTGGGATTTGTGCCCATGCCTGTATGATTGCCTATGCATGGCAGATGAATGTCTTTATAAATGCAATTTTCACTTACTGTCAAACACCTAGGTGCCTCCCAAGACTCCTGCAAACAGTATCAAATTCATAGAAACCCATCGTCTGACCTTTTTCTTTTGGAATATTTATTAGTGTACAACAGCTCCAGACTTACTCAAAGTGTTAGGAGTAACAACAGCAGTAGGGAGCTATTACTAGTGTGCAGTCTTACTGTTTTTAAAGCACCAGAGTAATTAGCTATTTCCACCCTTGTTTGATTGCAATTATACTCAAATATAAATACCACTTACTGAACTTTGTAACAAGTAAGGGCTGTAGCACTATTACATCGGGGAGTTCCATATCTATGTGATGATACTCTTCCTGCATTAGCATCATTGCATTTAGAGTAATATTGGCTAGAGAAGGAGTTTGTTTTATTGCACCTCTCAAACGAATGTGTGTCAGGGAATATAAGCGAATGGAAAAAGTCTGTCTGGAAGTAAGCAGCATGTTGTGGTGTATTGTGTTTCGCTGACATGAGAGGAATGTGGCAGTGAGGTCTACAGTTGCCTGCTGTAGGCACTAGCACTCAGGCTGAAAAGCAGCTTGGGGTGTGCCTTTTGCTTCATTAAGCAAAAGGCTTCATGCCTGTGGCATGAAATGCTATAAAACACAATGAAGTATTATAGTGTATGGTGTTAGAGAGGACTGCCAATCCCAAAAATCTAAAATCACAAGTCAGATATTCCAACATAAATTATGTCTAGAAATTAGGGATTTGTTTTTTAAACTCTTTATTTCCTTTTTACTTCTTAAGGCTCATTTATTTTTAAGTGAAAGCTGAGATCTTCACTGAAAGTTGAGATCCTCACCTGACTTCAGGGCTTTAAGAAAAACACCAAATTTCAAAAAACTTTCAAAAAGGTCCTAGGAGTTCTTAATAGTGACTCAGGCATCTCTCTAGAAGCTGTGTGGCTGCATAAGCTTTGTCATTGTAAATAGGATCTAAAAACCAGGGATGCAAAATGCAGGCTAAGCTCCTGGCACTTACAGTTTAGTTCAGGTTTGCTTACTTTTAACAAATGTCACTAACTGTGCTGGCTCACATTATTGAGCAGCCAGGAAAAAAAAACAAAACACAAAACCACCACAGTCTAGAAAGCCTCTGTTGTGTGTGGGAGCCACGGTGAAGTGGTTTGTAGACCTTGCAGCCAGTTACCTACAGCTTATCTGTATCTCGTGTAACTTCTGCAGCCTCCCAGAGTTTCATCCTGTGCATGTTGGGGTCCGTATAGAATCATAGAATGGTTTGGGTTGGAAGGGACCTTAAAGCTCATCTAGTTCCAACCCCCCTGCCATGGGCAGGGACACCTCCCACCAGACCAGGTTGCTCCAAGCCCCATCCAGCCTGGCCTTGAACATCTCCAGGGTGTTCACCTGGAAGGGAAGATGGAAGGGATGGTGATTTCTGGGTTTTTCTCCCCACTCTGCTGAAGCAGGAGGCTGTAGCTTCAGGATTTTGAATCGCTGCACTGTTAGCAAGCAAGGGAGGTGGAGCATTCATGTTTCTAGGCACTTTTGCAGTGCTGGAGAAGCAATGCCAGGATGTAGGCATGGGGTGTTTTTAGGATTATTTGTTCATTGTTCCTACTGACCTGCACTTCAGTCCCAAAGAAAACAAACTTCAAAGCCCAAACTTTGGAAATACCAAGATCCAAAAATTAGAATAATTGTATAGGATTTTGAATGTAAAACTCACATTTGGTGGTTTGGGGAGCGGGTGATCCTGTGCATAGGTTAGACAGTTGACAGGTGGACTGTAAATCTGCTTCTGTTCTACCTGCCTGGCTTGAACTCAGCTGAGATCTTTTTCTGTTGTGCAACCCTAGAAGAAACAATTCTTGAAATAACATTTCAGCACCACAAACACTTCTGGTTTGATGCTCTGACATTTGGTGTTACTAGCTCAGTCTGCCTCTCCAACATGCCTGTGGCCGTCACCATTCAGCCAGTTCTTCTTCCCCGCACAGCTAGTGCAGATGAAAACCACCTGTCTCTCAAGAGTGCTCCAATTGGCTGTTTAACATGGCTAAGCCTCAGGAACTCTGTCATGCAAATATAAACTTTCCTCTTAGGTCAACATTTAAAGCATCATTTTTGTTGTTTTTAGGAATCCTATTAGTTACAGAGGAATGATAAATAATCCAGTGTTCTGGAACTACATTGTTCTGGCTCAGGGAGCTGTTACCACTACAGATGATGCTTTGGGTCTTGAGGAGTGTGTGATACGCTTTTGTAGCCTTGGATCTAGCAGTTCACCTGGTGGTTTAATGTAATTGAAGCCCACTGAAGGCTGCAGAGGTTATTATTCAGTTCTTAAGTACTTCCTCCACCTCCAGTGGAGACATTTATAGTCAGAAGCAATGCCTTGAAATGTTTTACTACTGTCATATTGATAGGGAAAAAAAATACAGATATAAAGAGGTTGTGTGCATTAATTATTTATCTTGCAATCAAGAAAGTATAAAAATAATCCAGGTGCAAATTGGGAAGGGTTGTAAAGGAAAGCACGGGTTCTTTCAGTTTGAATAATGCAGAGCCTCCCAAGCTTTCCCTGCAGAACATGAGGTCTTATACCAGCACAAGTAAATACATGTTTTTCATCTAAAACAGGTTTAAAAATCATGCGGCTTTTGAGAGGAGACCTAATTGTGCTAATTTAGCTTGAAGTGAATAATTAAACTGTGAGGAGTTATTCTTTCCTTGGCTCCTCTGTAATATCTTTTACTTACTAATTCTTAGATATTCAACTTTTAGACTTTTTAGCATCAATCAAGCTCTGCTTCTATTGTCTGAAAAATAAAACATGTAAAGGAAAAACTGCCACAGATTTAAATACATTGTATTGTTACAGTATAAATATAATCGTTGTAACTAAACCACTTGAAAATACAAACCATCAACTTTTTTTCTCAGGCATTCAGCCACCTAAGAGATTTTTGTGCCTTAAAAAAAAAAAGGACTAAAGAAAATAAGTCCTTAAAACTTCCCCAGAGTTCCAGTGTGCTTTGCTTCTCCTGATTGTTCTTCACATAAAATTAGCTTTTAGTCCCTTAAAATCTGTTGGCTTTGTCTGCTACTAAATACACACATAGTAAGTGCTGTGGGATCAAAACAAAACCAAGTTACTCCTCCTAGGCTTGTAGTTGTGTTGGGATTTGCAGTTTGGCAAAAGTCAATAATCTGACTCTTACTGTATTTGAGGTCACGGTGGATTAAGGTAGATCCCTTCAGCCTGGATCAAGAACCTGCAAGGCATCTTCAAATCAGAGGAAAGGGTGAACAGAAAAGAGACTGGAAAAGGATGAGAGAAGGCACCTGAGAAGTCAGGTGGCCTGGTCCTGAGTCTGGAGGCAGGACTAACAACACCAGCGTTGCTCCTTCCAGACATTAACCTAGCACCCTCTTAGAAGTCTCTGCTAACAGAGATTCTGTCACCTAAGGAAGGTTTGGGCACATTTTTTTCCTATTAGAAGTGTTTTCCTGATGGCCAACCTGGTCCACCACGTACCTGTGACTTCGTCCTTAACTTGCTGCCTTTGTGAGGAGAGTAGGATGATGCCACAATGAGGAAGCAAAAGGGCACGGGGAGGGAGGTGCTCAGGCAGTAGAGATGAAGGGCATGGACGGAGACCCCTGAGAGGATTAGGAGGAGAAGAAAGTGTTACCCGTCAGGGCTCCTTGTCATTGTGTTTCTCGCAACAGATGGCTTGAACTTTCTGATATTTTATAAAAGCTTTAGACAGATATTGAATAAGAGCAAAGTTTGGAATCTTAAGCACAACTTCAGTGGTGAAGAAACCTCTGGGTTCCATCTGCAGAACTAAAAAAATAGTCATACATTGACAGAAAGATGTGACTATAATTCCCTTTTCCTGTCTTTTCTATCCTCGCAGATGAACAGGAGCCAGCAGTCAGCAGTGATTCAGATATTTCATTGATTATGGCAATGGAGGTTGGACTGTCCGATGTGGAGCTTTCCACTGATCAAGACTGCGAAGAGGTGAAGTCTTGAAAAACAAAGAGTGATCCAACACTAAACGACAGGGGAGGGTCACAGGGAGGGACCGAGTCAGCTTTCTAGGATTTGGACCAGTCATGCACATGCCTCCAGAGCACTGTCACTCCTGCACACTCCATTCTGAGATGGTCACGAAAAGCAATAGCAACAGTTGTGTCTGCCTGGATGCGGTTTCATCATCTACATACGTTCATTCTGTTCACATGGGAGATGAACGCTTCCAGTTTACCCACGTGCTTGAGAGCAGTCATTTAACTCTTCAGTGGCTCCTAAATACGCAACTGAAATGACAGCTTGAGTGTTTTCTACACTTGTTTGATCGGGTTTTTGTTTCTTTATTTTTGAAAAGATGTATATTTGTTATGTTTGTTTGTTTGTTTATAGTTTGTTATGGATGGACGCTCTGGTTTTGTTGACTGACCCCAGCTTTTTCAAGAGTTCAATCCAGAAACCTGAGTTCCCATTCACTGGTCACTTCATGGTCTGACTCCAGGATTTATCATTGCCTTGTTTTTTCTGCATGGAGTACACATGGCTTCAGAAGGATGGTGCACCAGCACCCTGTGTTAATGTGAAGCCTGCTTTCATTAAGCAGGAGCCTTGGAAATGGTATATTCTGAAGGCCTTTATTTGTAAGAGAGCTCTGAATTAACAGAGATTGCTGAGATTTGGGTTAAAACTGTGTTATGCTGGCTTTAACTTAGAGCTCTGTTCTAGACAAGTGTCACACAGTGTGAAGGAGAGAAAGAAAAGCTTACAGTTTCACTCTGTCCGTGTAGTCCTTTGCTGTATTTTACACAATTAGCAGTTGTCAGTACATTGATGGCCTTCCTTGAAATCACAATTCAATAGCTGGAAAAGAAGATCTAGTGTAACATTTTGTCTGTTCTGAATTTTACAGACCAAAACCTGACTGGTAGGCTGAAGGAGTGCCTGAGAGCTTTCCAGAGGCTGCTTGTTAACAGCAGATGACAAGGATGTTCTTAGAAAGAACATTCTAAGGTGGATGATCTTAGATGGAGATGCTGACATCAGTGTCAGAAATTGCTAATGAACCAGAAGGCAGATGGTTGAAATGTTTACTTCCTGGTTTGTTTGGTTTTTTTTTTTCTTAGTACATTTCACTTCTTCTGTTTTGAGGGCAGTTTTTGCCTGCTTGTTAGCAAACACAAGAGTTCAGGTGGTTCCTTGCCCTCCAGAGTCCTGGTCAACATTGTTGCAAGTGTAATGGAATACTTGCAGTTTGTATACAGATGTATACATATACTGAAATATTTTGGGTAGAGGGGAGGGAATTTGAAAATAGACAGAACTAACATAAATCAAAACACCTAAATAATAATGATCTGTGATGATTATTTAGTTCATCCTGAGCTCTGCTTTCCAGGGAAAAGTTTATTGTTACTTGTTCAGAGTACAATTTTGTTTTTCAGTCAAAATGCTCAACTGTGAAGAAGCATTTTTAGCTTACTGTTATACAAGAGTAAATGGTTTCTGTTGACAGTCAGATGATTTGAATCACATTACTGCTTCCTGAGTAAGTCCACAGAATCAACAATTCATCTTACATCGAAATTCCATGGAGAGGTCAAGCATTTTGACTTGATGGTGTCATGGCAGCATCTCAAAATGCAACTGTTAGGGTTCTTGCTGCATTTAATCTCCTTGTGGATTTACTCGTTAGATGTGGAAACTAATTTCCAGCCCAAGTGTGGTTTGTCAGATCTTATTCAGGAGCAAACGTGTTTAGAACTATCCCTAAAATTTTGGCTGTCTTAATTCTTTAGTACAGGAAGGAAGAATTCCAGTTAGAACTCACTTCATCTTACAGCTTGTTTTTTTTTTTTATGTTCTTAGTCCTTAAATTGCAGGGTAACTTTGAGGCAAAGGATCACAGCCTAATCATCCTTCAAAACCATGATCCAGAAATGTGCCATTACATTTTTATAAGCCATTTGAAAGGACATCTCTTTTTAATTAAAGAGGTGCAGGCAGCTGCAAATCTGATGGATTTAAAGAGAAAGTTAGAGATCGTTCCAGAGGGCACAGCTAGGTCAGTTTTGTCTATATTTGTGGTTCTGTAATCGTATTTTCCTTATTCTATAATGTCCTCTCTATTCCTTGCTGCTATGGGAAAGGCCCACAGCATCAGGGGAACTGATGCTGGAATTCACCCCTACACAAGAGAGTTTGCACAAGGTACTGCATCAGCTCCACTTAAGCTCTGGAAATAATGCTGGAATGGGATTTAAGTGGTGCTTACACCAAATACTGGCCCTTCACACAGGAATGAAATTCATCTCAAATGACTACAGGGGAAAGAGTGAAGCTGGTTGTACACAGTCAGGTCTCCCTATTGAAAATACACACACTGGTACAATTTCTTCTCTGGCACTGGAGCCTGGGTGCTACATGTCACAGGAACATCACGAACACGATGCCCAAGTCATCAGTGATCCTTTAACATCTGCCCACTGCAGCCCAGCACACAGACAAAAATCTGGCTGAACTGTTAGTTTCAGAGGAGCTGTCACAGAATCTTCCTTTTATTTCACAAACTTCATTTGGTTAATCTCAATGGACCAATTGTCTGTTACCATAGTGGAGTCACCCACAGCACAGCAAGCAAGATCTGTGGAGAAGCAAGGCAGGAGGTGAAACTCCCAGCTGATGCTGAACAGGGTCCTTTGCCCAGCAAAATCATTAAAGGGAGCTGTGCTCAACGGGGCACAGATGGTGACTGAGACCCTGCTCATATTTCTAGGAGTTAGTAAAGCATTTCAGAGAGGGATCGTGCTGTGCATGGTCTTTTCCTAAGTATCCCATACTAGACATGCTCTGGGGTCCACAGGTGGCCTCTGGCAGAGGCAGGGTACTAGGCTGTGAGATGTTTTTATGTGTCGCTGTACTGTGGTCCATCAAAAGAGGCATCCTAGCAACTCTGGGTCAGGAGTCTTTCTGCTTTTGTTTTCCCAGTACAGCCTGCAGTTTCGCTCAGGAAAGATGTTTTTCCGTCCCTGTCCTCAGGTGTCCTACAGCTCTGAGCACTGTTGAGTGATAATGAGTGCAAAGCCAGGTTGCACATCACTGAAGCCAGAACTTTGGAAAGCACTTAAGTAAATGTTTTATTCCATCCTTCAGAAAAGCGCTTATGACTAATTTTGGACTTGTACCAGAATTACATTATTTTCAACAGGTCTTCTATGAGCATAATTAAGCCCCTGTGTCAAATGGAAATGTTTTCCTAAAGCAGGACCTGGCTGACAATATTCTTTGTATATATAACCTGTGGAATGCCTTGGGAATTTAAGTTGCTTCATAAATATTAAGACCCCCAGGTGTGTATTTGTAGCAGGTATGAAAGCCTTAATGCTGTAGATCTGCATGCCCGTGCACATTTTTGCTTATGTGAGTCTCTCCACTCGGGTTCCTCACAAGGTGAAATTAAACCTCCCGATTTGTAGCTTAGGCAAGATTAGCCCCATCTTGAGCATTGTGTGAGTCCTCAGTACTGCTGCCCACAAAGCCTGAACTCCGGCATTAAATGTGTGGGATTCAGATGCTGGGGACGCAGCACTGCCTATTCAGAAGGAAAAGCAGCCTTTAGCATGCGGCCAGGAAAAAACAGAATCCTCTGGTGCCCTCTGACGTACAAGTGCTCACGTACATAATTCTGCAGGCTCACACTGTAACTGCACACCCACAGCACGAGTGGTGGGTCGGGGGGGCACCTCCTGCACAGGGCTGGAGGACAGTGCAGCTCTCTGAGAAAGGTGCTCTTGTCATTGAGCTGATGTTGTGTCTCTCTGAGCTCTTCCTGTCCTGTCATTTGAGGCTCTTTTCCGTGAGTGAGTAGTTGGTGGGAGAAGCATTCACCTTAGTGAGGCTCATCTTCACTCAGGCTGCGTTGCAGGGTGAAACTTGGACAGGCAGAGACTGTGCTCTGAGTGTCCTTTGATTTTCATGGATGTCACTAAACTCCGTTCAATAGGTAGGACACATAAAAATGTTATATGGGCAGATTTTGCACTCACAAACGACCTAATGTGTGGATGCAGATGTACAAGGCACCAGCTCTGCATCCTTTCCTCACAGCTGACCCATTCTGGTGGAGATACAGATTTGGCACTTCCTGAGGCTTTGGGTTGGATTTTTTTTATTTTCTGACAGCTTTAGAGTCTCAAAACCAGGATCAGGACAGACACAGCACTGCAGTTCATTCTTTAAGTGTTCTATAGAATTAAATTACCATTTATGCATAGAAGTACATCGTTGTGACTGTGGAAACTGTACTGTAGTAAAAACAGAAGCAGCTGCCAATTTTAGACTCTATATGAAGGAGATTGTGGCACTAAAGAAAAAGGCTTTATAGAGGTAATTTGGAAAAAAAAATGAAATCACATATGATAAGAGGTCCCTTGGATCTCACTACGTTAATGACGCCTTTAATGACCAGATCCAGAGGAAGTCATTGCAAGAAGGGCAGTACTTCATCTCTTGTTGAGTGACTTGTTTGGGATACATTCTTGCTTTGTTAACAAAAGGAAGCCAAGCACCAGAGGTGGGTCCCACCCTGAATTTAATCTTTCTCAAAGAATATGCATTTTGTGATCCAAAGTTTTTGTTGTCAGACCTGTTAATTCACCCTCTTTTCTCCCTTGCTAAATGAAATGCTTGTGCAATTTGAAAAATTTCTAGCTTGGAAGATCTTTGCATAGGGACAGGTTGCCCTGGCAGGTATCTGCACATCACTTTAAATTTCTGTGTACTTTTAGTCATCAGTACAACACAGTTACAGATTTTCCATAAAGTGTGGTTTATTTGCTGTTCTTGTTAAACCTGGAGTGCAGTCGTCATATAGATTTTCTGGAGTTTTGCCTTACAAACATTTTCCTTTGAATATATGCCACACCTCTTTGAGTGAATTATGTGATTAAAAGGCAAAGATCGGGGCACAAATTTTATTTGTATATAAATCTCTGGACTGCAAGTCCTTGTTGTGACAGTTGATCTGTACTGAAATTACAGCAAAGGTTATGTGTAACAGCGGGAAATACCTTTCAGCTCGAGCAGCTGGGAATCTCCCAGGCTTTGTTCTAAGAGGCTTGTTCCTTTGTGGTCTCTGTCCATGGAAAAGCTCGTGACTAAGCATATAGTTTGAAATAAGCCAAGAACAAGAACATATAGTCAGTGCAAACCAAGAAAACCAATAGTTGTTTAGTGATTTCTGTTTGTTAGCAATAATGGACTTTCTTTAACAATTTGTTGTTCTTGTAGATCCCTGGTTTAGGATCAAAGTTACCAGTCTGCTAGGAATGGGGGCCAGGACAAGCTGTCTCTTTGAACAGAAGAGAGAGGGCTTGGTTTGCTGTTGGGATGCATCCATTTCACAGGACTGAAATGGCAGAGAAATCCAGCCTGTTCCTTCCCAGCCCTTCTGGCAAACATTTGCTCTAGTGCGAGCCTTTGCTGCAGGGCAAGGAGATGGTGGGATCAAACTAACGCTGTGCCACTGCCTCTCTTGGGTTTTGTGCTGCCTGTATCTCTTGTAGCAGGTCAGACTGCACTGGTTCCGCACAGGGGAACAGAGTCAGCCTAAGTTCAGCTTAAGGGCTTAGTGAAAGATAGGCCCAGGGGTTTTGGCAGGCTTAGGGCAGCTGAGCTTTTTCATAACCAGTGCTGACTGAGATTGCAGCTTCATTGAAGAACACTGAGCATTGGCTCATTTGTTTTATAGATGCAAAATGTGTGAGCGTATACGGGGCAACCAGTGTGACAGAAATGAATCAGCTTGGTGAATGCAAGCGGTGAAAAACAATGTCATGGAATATTTTCAGGGCGAGGGAAAATGAGGGTGGAGGTGTTCTTTTAGCAGACTTCTTAAACAGGGACAATTGATCCAACACAAGCACTTCTTTTTATTTTACCAAGCTGTTACCTGAACTAATTGATAGTTCTGCAGTTGAAAGAGGAACACCAGATGGACTTTTTAGTCTGGATTTGTTTGCGTAGCAGATGGCAGCTGCGGGCTGCGATGGCAAGCAAGGAGAAGGCTGCCCTCTGCCGTGCAGCTTCCCGGCGGGCTGGAAACCCGCTCTGCTCCCTTTCCCTGCCTTGGCACTTGTTTTTCAAGAAAAAAAACTTCTGAGCAGGAGCTATATTTCAAAGAGAGAAAAAGAGAAGGAAGATGAATAAGAGATTTTTGTGGATTTTGAATGAAAAGCCAATGGATAAAGTTTCCATCTGAAACTAATCTTGCCTCTCAACTATTTTAATTGTGAATTGGTGGAAGTTATTTCTTTCTGGAGTGAATGCAACAAAAAAAGGAGAGGAAAAAAAATAGTGTTTTCCCTTTTGTGTTTATTTCCCAATTCTTCAGTCCTGTGTAGCATTAAACACAATAGCAAGATCAAGATGTTTGTTTGCTCTGAATGTATACAGTTATTTCAGATGTTGAATATCTAAATGTTTTGTATGTGTATGTAATACCATCCTTACTTCTTGTTCATGTTAGGAACCTGAAATGACTGTACCATTTTATAATAAGAAATGTAAAGAGGGGACAGTGGGTGGGAGGGTCTGTTATTTTTCTAGCAAGATGTTCCTTGTACTTAGTGAACATTTGGAACTGTTTTGTATATGTCAAAATATACATTCCATCCATTTCCAGAAGAGAATTATTTTTATTTGGAGTAGTTTATAAGCAAACAAAAAAAAAAAAAACTTGTGGCATCCCATTTGTATGTAGTTCATGAACAGAGCAGAAGTATCCTGGTTTCCAGCAAAGGCTCCAAAGCTTTTTCCAGCCATGTCTCTTCTCACAACCTGCAGAGCCCCACCAGCAAATGTCAATGTTAAAAAGGGAAGAAAAATCCCAAACAAAATAAATACCATATGAATCAGCACGCAGCTTATTGGAGTAACTTCCAATTCAGAGATAATGGTCTGTCCCAGTGAAATTCTCCGAGTTAGTCTGTCCTGCTCTGGAGTGCAGGAGTGGCTGCACCAGGACTCCAACCCTGCCTCTCCCTAGGGCCAGCCCAGCAAGCCGGGGGATGACAGGGTTGTCACACACACACTATGGCTCCATGTGTGCTGTAGCTCCCTCAGAATGGGAACCAATTTTTGACTGAAGTTCTGGTGGTACAGCAGCCCATTTCTGCAGGCTGACTGCACTGTGTTTCTTTTGACTGTGGCAGCTGGTCATCTCCACCTTAAAAAAAACATTACTTCCTTTCTCCAGACAGCTGCACTTTGGTTTGTGAAACAGCGATCGAAAGACTGTGGCAAAATCACACAGTGGCATTTGCAAACGTGGTTCTTTTTCTTGTCATTAGCTCCTTTTCCCCCACTCCCTGCTACTTGTGACTTGCTGCCAAATCAGTGCAGTAGCAGTTTGTGAAGCGAGCCTTTTTCTCTAGCATTACTTTCTGTGTAGTATTGAAAGTATACTTTAACTCTTTGCTAATATTTTATAATGTATACATCACACATCTTCCCTTCCAATGCACTTTATCTCTCTTGAAAAATGTGGGAGTCGGAGAACTACCACCTTAAAGGGATTTGCCTGAAATCATGAGGCACACACTTTATTTTTTTGTTTCCTTCTTGCTTTGTTATATACTGTAAATGCTACCGCGCATGGACAGTGACTCTGCTGGGGGAAGTACCGAAATGTTGAGGCTAATATTTGGAAGCATTACTCAGTAGTACAACACGGCTATTTTTGTTATATAGAGGATTATAATGTAAATATGTGAGACTGTGTTATTATGTACTAGTAAAATATTGCAACTCTCAAAGTTAAGATGGTGAATTCCAAGGAATTTTATTGCAAGTTTTTTAATAAAACAAATCTGATTACTGTGTCGTATAGACTTTCTAACAGCCTGTGTAAAACTGGCATTTCCTGGTATGTGAAACTTGCAGGTAGTTTATTCCCAAACTTGGGAAGACTTTGGCATTCACTGGAGGCAGTGACTATAGCAGGAAGGGACCTGAGTGGCAGCATGGCCACTGTGCCACTGCTCCAGCCCCAGTCACTGGTGTGGTCCCCCCTAGCCTTCAGCTTCTTCTGATCAGAAAGCAGCAGCTGTCCAGGGGGTAAATGCCTCTGCTTCCCTGAGGGAGAGCTACAGCCTCACCCCAGACACTGGGCATGATGTGTTAAAATACCTTTAAAGGGTGATGGTTCTGCCATGCCTTGGTGGGAGTTGTACCACTGTTGTGACGGGTTGTCCAGCTGCTCTTCCCTCGCTTGATCAGCCACTGCTGTGTGTCCCTGGGAGCGGTGGGCAGCGGGAGAGCCCCAGGGGTTGCCATGCCAGGCAGCATAGGCATGCTGCTTACTAGAGGTTCAATGCACAGTAAAAATTCTGCCTGAAAGAAATTTAAGAGAAAATTTTCAAGTAGATGCAGAAGGCGGCAGGCAGAAATCCCTGAGGGGGGGCCAGATCCTGGCTCGAGCCGCAGCCCTGCTGCAGGGGCTCAGCCTGCCCCAATCCTGCCCCACATTCTCTTCTTGCAGGCTGCTCCCACCAGCACAGGTGCCTCTCCCTCCCAGATGTGCATTCAAGGCATCAATGTGCCGAATCAGTTGGGATTTCACCCAGGAAGGAGGAAGGCATCAGCCATGGGCTTGATCACACCCAGCTCCCCCAGCCCCCCATGCCTCCCTGCTCCTGTGCACAACACCCTTCTGCCAGGCTTTGCTCTTTCTGCTCATGATGGAGGGGGCAGCAAGCTGGCTCAGGGCAGGAGAACTGCCTGTCATTTAACATGGCCTTATCAGCAATTCTGGGTGTTATTTTTCCCCTCCCAACCCATGCCAGCCAGTTGGCAGCACAGCCTGGAGCTCCCCGTCCCACCAGCCCTGCTCCAAGGGCAGAAGCCCTCCACACCAAATCAAACCCTGGGCCACCTTCAGAGGGAGATTTTAGGCACTGCTAGCCAAGGAACCTGGTCTTGCTCTTCCCCATGCATCTCCTTTCCCATCCACTGCTTCATTCATCACAGCTGTCACGGATGCGGGAGGCAGCAGTAACGCAGTGTGGGGCTGCTGGGGGTGGCATCAGGGCTAGAAATAATAATTCCAGGATGCAAGTACATGCTTTGGGCTTGGGTTACATCACTTTCTTCACTGATGTATTTGGGATTCGTTTCTGCTCAAAATACAGAAATAAAGGTGTGCTGCTCTACATTCTGGTTTTGGGGTTTTTTTTCTCCAGAAGGAATAAGGCCACTTGTACTAACTCCTGTTTCAAGGAGGTGACCCTCAGACCCATCACAGTCAACAGAGAGGACTCGGGATTCAGAGATATTCATCCAGATTTGCACTGTGCAACGATTTGCACAGCCTGGGGTCCCTTCCACCCTGCGATACCCAAACTGTGCTAGGGAAAAAAAACAGCTTTGTGCTGCACATCTGAGGGGGCCCAAGAGGGAGATGCAGTCATCTGTGCCGGGTCTTGGGGAGCCACTCTGGAAAAAACACTCTAAGGCAGTTCTGTGACACAGGGAGATAGGGTCTGGTGGCATCCCAGGGGGGATAAGAGGATTTCATGGCCCAGAAGAAATCTAATGGGCTGGTGCATTTATCACGTATAAGCCATAGGAAACCAGTGCTCAGTAAGCAGGGTGTAATTGTGCCACACGCTCATTCCTCAGCCTTGGATCCCCACGCAAACAAGCTGCAGGCAGAAACAGGCAAAGTGTCACCACCCGCACCTGCCTGGGCCACCCTCTGCTGCATGCAGGCTACCACGTTGCTTCTCTGGACATCCTTGTGGACATCTGTATCTCAGCAGCTTGGTTTTATGGACCATGCTCTCACCCAAGAGCACAGACAGGCTTGCAAAGGGAGGCTAGCAGCGACTCATGGTGGCTGAAGCCCAGGCAGACGTCTCTCCTCCGGCTCCAGATAGAAAGCATGGTAGCTCCTGGCAGAGGGACAGAGCAGCCATCTGGGAGCGGTAATGCCTTAGATGTGTTGGCAGAGCCCCAGAGCTTGTCTGTCAGAGCCCAGAGCTCAACTGAAGTTGTTCCTCTGTCCCTGCTTGGAGCAGCCATGCTGGCTCAGACCAGCAGCCCACCCAACCCATGTCTCAACTGAGATGGGGAGCAGGTGCCTACAAAAGACACCAGGGCAGTCACCCTGGTGACAAGAGGTCTAGCATAACCCTGTGGTGCAAACACTTCCCAACTGGAGGGGCTGAGCTCACTCAGTCGTGTCTTGTAGGACACTGTTCCGTGCCTCAGCACTGCCTTTCTCCAGACCCCAGGGCCCTTTCCTTAACTTCACAGGGGGTTCTGGCCAGAGCTCGATGCCAGGAAGGAGACAAGCCCCGTGGAGGGGACACAGCCAAGGCATCACCCAGTGCCGTGACGGGACATGCTCCCAGCTCCCAGGATTTTGGCTGTTACCCACAGGCACCAGCCCGAGCGGGGCACCCCAGCCAGGTGCCTTGGGGCTTCCCCAGAGGCCGGGGGTGCCGGGGGGGGACACCCCACCCGCAGGCTGTTAACAATGGCTGGGGGATTTTGTGCTTTCTGCCCAGCCTCAGATTGTGGCAGGAAAGGAGGGAGAGCCGCAGGGGAGGGCGAGGAGGGCGGGAAAGGAGTGAGGGCCGGAGGGGAGGGAGGGCGAGGGGTGAGGGCCGGAGGGGAGGGGGGGCGAGGCAGGGCTGCAGCCGAGGGGTCTGAGGGGAAAGCGCCTCAGCAAACGGGCGGTAAAGGGCGTTTATGGCTGCTGGGGAAGGGGGGGCAGCGAGGCGGAGGCAGCCGCGGGTTCCCTGCTGCCTCTGCCCAGCAGGAGGCTCCCCCGCCCCGCAGATGCAGCGCCGGGCGCCGCTGAGGGCTCCGGCGACAAGAGAGGGGCTGGAGAGCAGCACTGCAGCCCACCACAGCCCAACCCCAGGGTGTCGGAGCTGGCACATTTCAGCTGCACTGCAGCTAAAGGAGTGTTTTAAAGGAAATTGGTTCAACTTCTGCTCATGCGTACACTTACACCGCTTGAAAGCAGGGGATTTCAGCGAGGCTTTGGCTACAGATGGGTCTGTGGAGGAGCAAACCCCACGCATGGATCGCCACTGTCACCCTGCATGGGCAATTGCACTTGAATGGGAGTGGGACTTTTTTTGGGAGAGAAAACCCCCAAATTGAAGCATGATGCCCATTGTAGAGTGCTGGATCTCACATCCCATTCCAGTCCAACCATGAGACTCCCAAGTTTTTACATAAACACTGATAACTGGACACAATTCAACCCAAATCCAGGCCTGCTTCAGTACCGTCCATCACCTCAGCCAACGTTCCCGCCTTTCCAGTCTGAGCTTCATGCCCGTGAGGTACAACACAGGCTGGCAGTACAGCTTCAAGGTGTGACTTACTCCATCCACCCACCCTGGTGTACATTCACCCGCAGAGAGATGCTTGGCAGCAGCTTTCTTCTCCCAGCTGCACAGCCCAGGAGCAGGGGAGGTTGTTCCTACCCAGGCCGCTCCAGAGGAGATTTAGGGAAGCAGGAGATGGGTTTGGCTTTCAGCCTAGCTTGGGCATGAGAGTCAGAACATACCAAAAGGTGGATGAGGAGAACAGCACAAAGGTGTGTTACATATGCTGCTGTTTTGATGAGGGTGGTGTTTTTAAAATAATTGTCCTAAAGGACAAGTAAAGGAGGAGATTTTCTTACAGAAAATTGCCCTGACTGACTTTCAGCTGTGAAGCTGCTCTGAAAAGGATCCTTAGTGTTGAGGAAAAAAACTTCTCCGTTTGCTGATGCTCAATGAAGTCCTAAATACAATCAGCTGCCCCAATTCCCCAGATGCGTGTGATGCCTGGGGAGCAATGACCAGCCCAGCTCATTCCTGATGAGCCAGGTGTTTGAGGGGCGATGCCCGAGGGCAACTGCAGTACCTGTGGGGGCCGGCAGTATAAAGCAAGCCCACTGAGGCCATAAAAGTGCTGCTTGGTTGTCTTCTTTTTGCTTGCTGTGTCTTAGGGGCTTACTTTGCCTTCTTTTTGGTGGCAGAAAAGGGCTTGGAGCAATGTTGGAGAGCTGTTCTTCAGAGTGTGAAGAAAGGACTTGCCTGTGCTTTGACTGGTAGGAAAATGTATGTTTTCCCCAAAGTTTGTTGTCCCTTGCTGGAGTGGTCTGCCCAGCCTGGGGTCTAAAATGCTCTTTAAGTGCAGCTGGTGTATTGCTACCTAGGGACCCTTCAATTTGCTTGGGTTTATCACACACCTCTTATGAAAATGCAAATCATATTATTTTTCTTATTTTTTTTTTCAAAAATAGCTTGAGGTGAGGGACTCCCTGGTCACTGTCTCTTCATCAGGGTGAGATGGGAGAGTTACTCTGAGCTGGGGTCCTGCTCAAAGGTGTGATTCCCTCTGGCCAGCCACAGAGCTGGGCTGTGCCTCCTCAGCTCACCCTACGGGGGGATTAGCAGGCAGTAAGGAGGCAGGTGGGCTTCACTCCTGCTTCTACTAAGCCTGAGATTTCCCCCAAGCCTTGCTACTCACTGAGAAGGAGGCATCCGCTGCTGGAGGTGGTCAGGCTGATGCAGTCCATGGCAGAAATGTCCACTCAGGAGTGGTGATGTCTTAAATGCCCTTGGGGGTGATGCTGGTGGACAATGTGGGAGGCTGTGTGGGCAGGAGTGAGAGCCACAACACTACTTTTCACAGGCAGATGGGTGTGAAAAGGCCCTGGGGATATCAAACCCACCTCCATTTGGGGTCTGTAGGACCTCTGATAATTCTTGCATAGTATGGGCTTAATTTGGGCAAATTGCTGATGGAGTGTGGGGTGAACTGACTGAGTGCATCCTCAGATAAAGGACATAAAAACAGCAAATGTCCTGGGGGGTGGGTGGCCAGAGGGGTGGTAGTTATTGCTTGAGCCTCACGCACATGTTTTGTTGGCTAGCAGACTCCATGAAGTAGTTTTACTCTGACCAGGAGAGTTTCTCTCTCCTGTGCTGAAGATGATAGTCTTCTGCAGTGGTGAGATCATCTCCCTTGAGACAAAACGTCACCAGCAAAGGAGCAAATCCACGCTGCTGAATCTCGTTCCTCAGACATCCAAGATGCTAAACAGAGCAATTCAGAAATGCATTCGACCATCTAAGAGATGTGAAGTCTGACTCCACACAAGTGGCACATTAAATGCAAACTGCACATGCAATTTTGACTTTCTAGCAGGAAAGCTTCAGGTTGCTTTGGTTTGCCCTTGATTGTAATGCCAGAAGCCTTTCTGAATACTGTTACCCTTGCTGGTGTTAGGAAATGTGATTTGTCTTGTTTATTCTCCCGTATGGATGGAAACAGAGATTACTCCTGCCTTTTTGTTTGTGTAATGCTTGCTGATAGCCAGGGACTCAAATGCTTTTCGTTTGCTTTAAATACTTTACTATAAACATGGTCATCCTTGTTGCTCCTTTCTCATTAACTTTTTACCCCCTTTCAAAGAAAACCTGTGTTGGCAAGGGAAGTCCCTTGCTGTATATCGAGGGCTGTGCCTCTTACACCCCATCTTTGGGAGCTGCTGTGGGCAGGGGAGGCCAGGGCTGCCCACTGAGCTGGCTGTTTGAATCTTAGAATGGTTTGGGTTGGAAGGGACCTTAAAGCCCACCCAGTCCCAACCCCCCTGCCGTGGCAGGGACACCTCCCACCAGACCAGGTTGCTCCGAGCCCCATCCAACCTGGCCTTGAACACTGCCAGGGAGGGGGCAGCCACAGCTCCCCTGGGCACCCTGTGCCAGTGTCTCACCACCCTCACAGGGAAGAATTTCTTCCTAATATCCAACCTAAATCTCCCCTCTCTCAGTTTAAAGCTATTCCCCCTTGTTCTATCACTACACGCCCTTAGGGCAGGCTGGAAATCATGCTGGGGTTTGTGTTAGCTGGTGTTCAGTCATGTGTCTGCAGTGCTTTGGGCACTATTGGTCAGTCCTCAGAAAACTGGTATCTGCCCCACAAAGCCCCCAGAGATTGGTAAATGTTGTAGGATACAGAGCACTTTCTACTCCCATTAAAGATGGATATCAAAATGTGAGTTACTTGGTTTATACAGGAAGCTTAAATGTTGTGTAAAATACCACTGCAGAAAACAGTCATCTAGTTATTTACTCCTGCCTGAGGTAAAGGCATGAAAGGTATGAAACCTAAAAGCAATGAAAGGAAATGCCATAATGCAGCATTGATCTGTGCAATTTGCTGCTGCTTAAGATGGTGGTGCCACAAGTAACATTTGTAGTTGTACTGACTAGAATGAAAATAATTATAGGATGGAAACAAACCAAAACGCCAGCTCCTCAGGCTTACAGCTTTCTACTGCTCTCTTGTCTGGTGGGGTCCAGAAGAAAGCCTTTCTTCTGCCATCCATGCATACATTACTGTGGTGCCCACTTACACATACTATGAATGTTTTATGTCTGGCTCTAGAGTTGCTCATAACATCTCCTTGGGAAGGCTGAGTGCCAAGGCCCTTGGCTGATAGAAACTGATGTAGTACCACTGGCTTCAGGGGCAGGCTGTCCCCGTCACGGCTTCAGCCAGCTCCAGCCCAGTACTGGTGGGGATCTCGTGTGCAGTAAAATCAGGTGATGCCTGAGAAACAGGGTAAGAAACGAAGGAAATCCAGGTGGAAAAACACCAGGCTGGCATCTCAAAGCAGTTGGGAGCAGGTACTGGAGGCCTGGGTAGCCCAAGGTAGTGGGGAAGGTGCTGTGCGTGGCTGTGCAGGCTGGGAGGGCAGGAGGAGGGGTGGAATCTCTAACAGCCCCACTCCTGCAGGTGTCTGCCCACTGATGCTGCAGAGTGGCTGCTGTGGCTTAGCAGTTGCCTGGACTTGTACAGGTGGCACCCATTTGCAGCCAGGGGGGCAGTCAGTAGCACCAGGGCACTAAGTAAGTGATTAATTTTAATTATGGTGTGTTGAAGTTGTAGTTGAATGTATTTTTCTTAATTTCAAGCCCTAGTTAATACATTGCTGTAATAACGAGCCCAGATGATGGATAATAGTAGGCTGAGTGAGTGTGAGAGCTGGGGAATGGTTGGCAGGGAGGAGACAGCTTGACCTTTCCCCAAGCACTGCTTCTGTGTGCATTGTGACAGCTTAACATTGTGGATGCTGCTACAATAGCTTTTATTTCTTCCTTTTTTGGAGTACAGAGAGTGTCAAGCTCATCAGGGGATGGGGGGTGGGCTTCTGGCCTCATTGCCCCCATGGAGCTTCCTGGCTGCCCAGGTCCAAGGTGGCTGCAGAGATACCTTGCTGCCTGTTTGCACTCAGGTCAGAGCCACACTTCAGGACATCCGTGCCAAGAAATAGGTAACTGCTTAGATGATTTCTTTCCAGTATACAGCTTAAGTTTCCATTGCACTTCAGACCAAGTATACTTTCTGCTGTCAGAAAGAATAAAATAATGAAAAATAAAACCCAGGGACTACAGGAACCAGGGATCTGATCCTTAGAAAGTTTTGCCTACTTCTGACTTGCATTAAAGCTGATTGATGTGGGCTCAGGTTGCATCATCCTTCATAAGGGAAACCCAGCTTGCAGGAATAGCTTCTTCTCCAGTGGTGTGCTGCTCCAACAAGCAGGTCCTGAAGGCCACTCAGGGATTTAAACGTGTGCAAAATCTAGCTTCCAAGGATATCCCTGTCAGCCCTCTCTGAAGTGATGCATAACAGAGTTACGTATGAGAACAAGCCAGTTCACAAAAGACTGATGCCTACCCCCACCCAAACCCCAGTAGCTCCTGTATCCTTGGACCCTACCAAACAGCCATTAATTGGGTCTGTGGGTCTTCTCCTCATGACAACAACTTGTAAGGAGTCAAGGTGAGAGCTGAGACTCAAGCAAGGGGCTCCATACAGGCAGGGAAGCAGGGGTCTCAGTTACCCATAGAACCAGCTGTGAGAGAACCTCAAAATTTCTCTTCTGGGTTCTCAGCTGCACATCCAGTAGTGGGCACTCACAGGGCTCTGGTTTTGTTTCCACCAGCCCAATAATGTGTGATGGAAATATTCCTGTGAGAGACAGGTAAGAGGATTTCCCTTCCAGTTCCATATATATATATGCCATAGCATTGTTTCCCACGTTTACCTGCTTTTCTAAAGAAAACCCCAAAGGTGGGTGAACAAAAGCCTTTGCCCTCTTTGATTTCCTTTCCCTCTGGTGTGATGCTTCAGCACAGCTCTGAATGAGGCTCTGGTATCAGACCACAGGGATTTTGCAGGCTCTGTAGTGCAGTGTCTGAGTCATACTCTAAAAATAGCCAGGAAAATGTCAGCCCAGACAAAGTCATTGGCTGATTAACAATGAAGTTTCATGATTCTGGCTATCTCCAGGTACACTCCTGATCTTAACTAGATATCTGAGCTCTAAAAAAAAAAAATAAATCATGGGTAGGGAGTTTATATTTAAAGAAAAATTACATTAGAGAAAAAAATGCAGAAAGTGCTTCTTGTGTGCTCAGCAGGGAGGTGTGTGATTAAGGCACTGGTTAGGTAGCAAAGGGCTGGAGGGCCTGTCCAGCTGGAAGTGTGGCATGTCCCTTCTAGCAAGAAGAATGAGAAAGAAATTAAAAACTGGACAGGACTGCAATTGAAGCAAACCTTTGGTCCTTGGAGGCAATGTGGTGCTGTGGCTATGATCTCTCATGGGAGCTGGAGATGGTCTGAGATGGTATGTGGCAGAGCTTAGTTGACCCTGTTCTGGGATTCTAAATCTGTACCCCTTGTTCACGGTGCCACAGAAAGGTGTATTTTCATAAGTGGAGTGATCTCCCCTTTTTCCAGCTCTTATTCAGGCCTATTGGAGATTAAAGAGAGGTGAGAGAGCAGTTGTGTGCTTCACAAAGAGGATGCAGAGGTGGGGGTGGGTGCATTGCTTGGTGCACTCTGAATTCCAGATTTGCTGGAGCAAGAGTGAGAGTGGGTGTCTGGATCAAGCAGTACAGGAAAGCCTGTGGAAGTGACCTGGCTGGTATCCGAACTAATGTATTTATTAGAAAGAGATGTGAACATTCAAAGGGATGAAATGTTGAAATCTTTCACTGATGCTGCTTGCCACTGAGATGTATGCTATGGAAAAGAAAATATTTCTGCCAAGGGACTTGGAAAAAAGTATCCTTCCATGACCTCTGAGCTTTAGGAGATGCATTTGTTATAAGATGAATAAATGCAAATTAGTAATAATGTTTCCCTCATTTGGCAGTCCTTCCTCTGTGGTGGTGCAGAGTGGAGGTGGAGCAGATAGCAGGGTGTGTTTATCTATGCCAGGAGAGGCCTCTTCCTTCTCAATTATGGAATAATAATATTTTTTATGCTATCTTGGTGTGGTAATATGCTCTCACCATCTATCAGTCTTCCCCTGCTCTGTAACCACATCTGTCATCCCTCATAAATAACTTTGAAAGATGTGATTGGTTAAGCAGGCAGTGTAGCTTTATCAAATAAATATTTCAGGGGTACAGATAATAAATGGAGCAAGGCAGAGTGGAAGAATCTCCTCCATCATAGGTGTCACTGTTCTGGCTGTTCCCAGACCACCTTCCAGCTGGATGTGTGGGTGAACATCTGGAAATAAACATGTGGGCACTCCTGGCTATTCATGCCATCAGCATAAAGGGAGATTGGCCAAGCTGGGCTGTGTGGAAACAAAATACCAAGTCATTAAATATAGATCCTGGTAGTCTGGAGACACATCTGAAATACATCAGCATAAGTCTGTGTTGATTTGCAACGGGTTGAAAGCCGCTGCTGTCTTCCGTGTGGTGTCACTCCAGTTTCATCCTGGTTTGTGTCTGTTGAACTGAGTGACAATTGATAATCAATGGAAACTCCCCAAGCCTTCAAATTATCCCTGCTGCTGTGTACATTAACTAAGATGCAGCTGCTAAAGCTAATTTGAAAAAATTTTTATAATGGCAACAATTTTTGTCCTTCCGCAAAGCACAGGTCTGTGTGTGACAATTGAGGTAGGCTAGGGGAGGTTGTGCATTTATACTGTGATATTTCTATACGGGTGATTCCCTGAAGCCCAATCTTACTTGGGGGAAAGGGGAGGAGTCCCTTAATCCAGATCAGTATAATCCACTTTCAGATTTATGCCTGATGAAAGCAAAATTATCCTTAAATGTGTCTGAATATGGAGTTATTTTGGAATGATTACACAGGTTATTCATCAAGATGCAGTCTCGTTCTTTGAACAGATTACCCAGACCCCACTGATTTTATTTCCCCACCATCACCACCTATTTTTCTCCTTCTCCAATTACTTTGCTACTCAGCTACTAAAGAGCACACGGGAAATGCTGAGGGACAGACTTACAGCTGGCAGACAGCCCATGAAAACCTCACCAGGTCAGAACAATTTTTCTGTAGAACTGGGTTTTTTTCCTGCTCTTTGAAACTAGTACTGGCACTTTATTATCAAGACTATCTGAGGGTAAATGCCTCTCCAAATCAGCTGAGTTTAAGTGGGGTTTTTTTACAGGAAGGGTAAAGGGAATGGGTGTATAATTATTGTGCACATTCTCCACCTGTGACTGGACCTCTTGTTTCTTTTATATGTTAAGTGTCCTGGACTGTTTGTGTTACCCTCTCCTTGTCCTGATGAGTGCCAGCACAGAAGAGCACTCTGGAGGTCCTTCTGCAATAGGAAGAAACATTTCTGTGTCTTCTGAGCCAAGCAGAAGACAACTCTAAGTTTGAACAGAATTGACCTTGTAGATGTTCGCAGGAGATTACCAGCAAGGGTGGTGGTGATTCATAGCTCCCTTCAGTGCTGTTATTACCCTGGTTTGTGTTTGATGTCTGAAGACATGAGAAGTTCCCTTTATATTTCTGGGGACCCTTAAAGTTCTCACAGGTTTGAAGCAAGGGTGACAAATACTTTTGCAGGCAAAACTCTAAAGCAGGGGCAAAGCCATGTTCAAGAGTGTTGGTGTTACAGAGAGCTCAGCTGTTGCAGTTAGCAGGGTTGACTCCAAAAGGCATTTTCAACTACATTATCAGTTTTTACAAAAACAATCAGAATGAGAAGAAAACATTAAAGAAATTAGACGGGCAAGGAAAGCTGTGATTGCTTTGCTGGAATATTCACGCAACAACAGGCCCTTCAGTTACCCAGAATTCATGTGTGTGGCACATTTGTGTGAGCCTGTCTTCATCTTCTATAGCAATTTCCTTCTGTCTCAAGAGTTCGCTTCCTTTTTTTTTTCTCCTTGCTTTTTTAGGCAGGGGGGATTCAATGTCTGATCAAGACACACATGACTTTCCAGTCTCTGAAAAGCTCTGTGTCTGTTCTTGCCTTGAAAGCAATTACACTTCATTTTTTCAGAGCAAACTACAAAATAAGTCATGAAGCTACAGAGAATGACAAGTTTTCCTAGCTGCTTCTCTCTCTGATTTCAACAAATTGACTTCTGAGATTTTTTTCCATTTGATGTGTTTTGAAATACATTAGGACTGTGACTACTTTAATGGCTGTTTTATGTAAAATTGAATCAATCTTTTTTGAAGTTGATGTACCAGATTGCCTTCAATACTTCTCAACTCAAAGTTGTCCAGCTACCTTCCTTGATTTCCCACAACTGGTTTTCATGGCTACAAAAATGATTTCTGTGCATGGTCTAGTTGGAGGTGTCCTTGCCCATGACAGGGGGTTGGAACTGGGTGATTTCTAAGGTCCCTTCCAACAGACCATTCTGTGATTCTATGATAAGCTGTCGGAAAAAAACGAGTTCTGAGGTATAGAATAATTATTTCTCCTAAATTACTTGTTATAAAATTTTGGAGATTGAATGCTCGAGCCTCCATCCCATCCCACAACACTGATACATGCATTGACACAGATTTGATCTTTATGTGGAAACACACCATGCTTCCATTTTTAAAAAAGTACAATATTTTATGGTCATTATTTTCAATGCTAATTTTCTGTTCCCTGCAGCTGCTGGGTTATAAAGAGCTATGAGCTGTGGACTTCTGAGATAATTGCTGCACGTGAAAGCTTCTGAGTGGGGAAAAGACATGTTGTCCTCCTCCCTGCCCATGCAAACACTGAGCTCATTACATAGGCTGAGATATAAGCAGCACCAACAACATCTCTGAGGATCAGAGTTGTAGACAAGGCAAAGATGTTTTAGAAACAAAACTGAATGTAGAGGTTGTGCATTAGTCACATTTGTGATTTTTTTAAAAATGTTTTTAATTATTTTTTTGTTTTATTTTAAAACATGCAGCCAAGTGATGCCTTCTTTTTTTATCACAGGGGAATAGACTGAGCCAGCCTGGCAAATCCCAGCAACTGGAGGTGCAGAGGCCAACTTTCCATCCCTGCATGCAAAGGGCAGTGTGCTGTGGCCTCCCGGCCCTCCCACAGGCTTTGGGATCTCATGCATACAATATACATAATAAATAAATTCTACAGAGATACTAATAGAGTTTACCAGTGGGGGATGTCTAGAATAGTATAGAGAGTTACTTCAGAGTTTCTAACTGGTAAAAATGCTCACTTGTTAAAAGGCTGTGGGCTGTTGTTAACAGAAAATTTTAATGTTTTGTACCTAAACTTCTTTAAGCCTTGGAATTGGCTTAAGGTAGATTATGAGTTACTTAGAAAGGAGTTTTATCTTTTTGTATGTTGTCATGTTTATGGACTGCTCTTTATAATTCATAGCTGATATTTTATGGAATAGTGTTTCCAAAATTATAACATTTTCAAAAATACACCTAACTACTCAACATAGCTGAGAAGTAATAATGTCTCTGCTACTTTACCTGTTGTGAAACCACTTCATACTTAGTCATACCTAGAAAAAACAATGAAAGTAGTGAAAGTAGTTTCCTGTTGTGGTTAAGTGCCACTAACAATCCTGCTTCCAGAATGCTGCACAGAAAAAACACAGAAGCAGCCTTTTTTGTGTTTTTACTACATTAAATATATATTTCTTGGCAAATTATTTTGAAATATTCATTCAATACATTCCCCATCCTTTTTTTTCTTTACATGACAAGGTAGAGATTTCAAGAATAATTAATTTCAGTGAGACAGCCACTGTGTGCACATTGATATAGTTACTAGCTGTGGGATAATTACTTTTCTTCATGGGTGCAAGTTGGAACATAGGAGGTTCTGGGTGAACATAAGGAAGAGCTTTTTCACTATAAGAGTGACAGAGCACTGGACCAGGCTACCCAGAGAGGTTGTGGATTCTCCTTCCCTGGAGACTTTCAAAACCCGACTGGATGCGTTCCTGTGTGACCTGCTCTAGGCTGTCCTGCTCTGGCAGGGGGGTTGGACTGGATGATCTTTCGAGGTCCCTTCCAACTCCTGACATTCTGTGATTCTGTGTGATTCTGTGATTCTCCATGAGTCCGTTAAGTAAATTCTTTGACTATCAATCTTAGGGACTGGCATGTTTTAGTTCCTTCCTTTTTTCATTGTTGTTGTCATCTTTCAGTTATTATCTGTCTTCTTTAGTTTGTTTTTCTCATTTCTTTCCAGTGATATTTTTGCCCTTCCTGGTATGAATCCCTTTCTGCACTGGCTCCTTTATTTTGTTATTCTGGTGCCTCATCACCACATTCAGTCATAATTAAGCCCTCATCCAATCTATTTTCCTTTTCCACTTTAATCAAATGACTCCTCCTTCAGCTCCTGAATTATTTATGATCTCCAGATCACATTGGTTTTACTGTTCTTGGTGGATTGGTTTGTTTTTCCCTTAGCCAGTGTCATGTCTCATTCTTTTCCCTGTAATGGGCAAAGGATTATGCTGCTCAAACTGAGCTGATGCTAAGCAGCAGGATTAATGTGGATAAGGCTTTCTTCGTGTGAAGTGATGTCTCATCAGAAGGTGCTTGGGGTTCTTTGTCTGGGTTTCGTTTTTCTGGGTTTTTTGTCTTGCAATTGTGCACTGAAAGTAGGTAATTTAATTCCACTGTGGCAGAGTGAGCCTGACCTTGCTTAACAGGCAGCTCAGCAGCCAGCTTATATCAGAGGCTGTTCCCCTGATTTCAGTGGCACTCCCAAAACAGGACAGTATTTGGATACATTGCTGGTATAAATCCAGATAATTCAGCCCTTATACTTGCCTAGGATTGTTACACAGCTTGTACAGGCACTAAACAAAGTTGGGTGATCCACAGCTGTGCTGGCATCAAGAGTAACCTTACCTAAGAACAAACACATTGGTTTATGATTTTCCTATGATAAATTACCATTTTTTCTTATTACTTACTGTTCCCCCCCATGTTACTTCCAGCCCCTCTATGAAAAGTGAGTGTGCAGGTGAAGTTTGTTCCACCTGTGTCTCCTTAGGCAATTTTCAGGATCCCCTGACGAAGAAGCCACCCCTGACAAAAGGGAGTTGCCTAGATGAGCTAGCAGAGGAGACAGTTTGAGCAGGAAGCAATGCACCAGCACTTGCAAAGCACAGGGCACATCTCTCTGGTAGCACTTGCCAGGTTCCGGCAGAGTTGGCTTTGCATACGCCTCAGCATGTCTTGCCATGATGGTTTTGCTGACTGAATTCTCCTGTGATGCAAGAAAGCAGGTGCCAAGGAGCTGGAAGAATCTGCAAATGTTAAAACAGTGATAGTTTGATGTGCTGCCTCAGTCATTACTTTTATTTCTTTTTCTTTCAGTGCTTCTCCACCCCTTCTTCCATACACTCCATATACTTTTCTCTTTCTCTGCTTTTTATTTCTATGCCTATGTATCTTTTACTCTTCTTTTTCCTTCTGTGTTAAACCATTTCCTTCTGCATTCTCCTTCTTCCATTTCTCTCATCCCTTTCTTTCACTTTTGTTTGTCTATAGCCAAGAATAGGTTGAAGAATGATGCATCTTCCTCTCTCAGCCCCTGGCAAAGGTTACTGGAATGGCCCAAAGGCACAGCTTTGCCCTGAACTCTGATATTATCAAGCAATGACACGTGAGGGTGTCACCACTGATAGCAGGTATTTTGTGTACTTGCATCCAGACAGGGTATGAGCCTCCATCAAGCACATTTTTGCTGGGTTTCACAGTGCTTTTGCTGTTTCTGCATGTGTGTACGGGAGTGGGTACCACAGTGCTTTAGACCAATCTGTTTTGATCCAGTGCCCTGAATAAGGAGAAGCTTGTCCATGTCTCAGGGGGAACTGTGGGAAGACATGAGGACCCTTCTGGATGCCTGGAAAGCAGGTGAGTGCTGAACTGAATTAACCTGGAGCCTAGGTCACTGTGCAGCTTACAGCCACTTTGGCTGGGCTAGCTCTAGCTCAAACACCTCCTGTACCAGAGACTGGGTGATGGTGAGGAGACTGGTGGAGGAGCTGGCCGAGGGCCTGGGCTCACACTGCAGCCAGTAAAAGTGGGTGTTTTGTGTGGAGACAGAAACCCTGATCCCAGATTCTCAGCAGCTGCTTGGTGGGCAGCCAGCAGGAGGGGGACAGATCAGCAGCCAGGAGCCTGTGAAAGAGCTGCTTTTGTCTGTGCTGCTAAAATTGTGTGTGACTTACTGTGGCTTAATTAACGAAGAAACCAAAATGAAGACAAGCTCCCTGTAGCTTTTACTAAGCAGCAGCTGGGCTGCATCAGCCTTCTCTGTTATGAGAAACAATAGTGGGAGGTGGTTTTTTCTAGGGTGGCAGGGTCAGGTAGCAAAGACTAAAGCTGTGCTGGTTATAAGCAGAACAAAATGCCAGATATTAGCCTTTTAATTGGATATTGCCTTAAAATGAGAGCTTTAATTTTGCCTTGGAGGTACCTCAGTTACATCAGTATGGCTCAAAAGTCTCCCATTTCTTTCCTTCTTGCATCTGAACTTTGACCTTCCTGTTCATCTCAGTTTTGGGACATCTAAAACAGAAAGTTTCTCCATAGTGTTGCAATTCAGGACTGTTGGAAATTCTGTCATGTGAACATGACCATATTGAGAAATTCCTTTAAAAATAAAATTAGGAAATTGTTTACTAAATACTGTCACCCTTATTACTGGCCAAATGCATTTTATACATTATATATAAATGCATGCATATAGATTAATTAAATGTATATCTACATATTTTACAAATGTTCACATTATTTCAGTGTTATTTTTTCCTTTGCATAAGTTGTTATAATTTTCATGAGCCCAAAATCCTTACCACAAAAAGGGCTCTTTATGGGTTCCCCCCCTCCCAAAGTGTAATGTGTAAAATAAATGTTTAAATCAATATATAGAGTTCTACAGATGTAGCTTAGCTTGCAGTGGCCAGCAGGATGACAGTTCAGGTGAGAGTATTTATCATCTATACTGGATTTCTGAATGGATTAGGAACAGATTTGCATATGTGTGGTAGAAAGCACAGGCACGATCCTCTCTGCTGCAGGCATATTTAATTTCTGTATATTCTAAAGACATTTCTCTGACTCTTACATGAATTTCCACTCCCCCCAAAAATCAGAAGCTCTTCATACAGATATACTTCTTCCTGACTATTGATTTACAACATCTCTGATGTATCACCCTCTAAACTACAGTGAAAATGTACTAGGTTTTTTGAACAGAAACTATTTTGAAATTTCTGACAAGTTATGCTAGAAGTTTCATTTCTGATACAGACCAACTTTTACATATCCTTTCTGCTACATTAGGGTAAGTGAGCAGAGAAAAATAAAAAGATATCAAAATTACTATAGGACACTTAACAAAATTACACAAATCACTACAAATATTGCCAAGACCATCTTGGACATAACAATCCACGTGATTTGCAAATCAAATGAACAGCAAAGTAACATTAATTGTGCTGGAAACTCTTGGTGTGGTCCATGTTGTGGTTCACATTGTAGTCCAACTGCCATAGCTCTGTGTGTTCATGACTTGTCAGATACATGTGACTCTCAATGGACTTCTTTTCCCAGTGACTGTTTTCAAGCAAGAGAGAAAAATTGGAAGAAATTCCTCTTCTTGGTTTTTGAGGTCTGCACCACTGGGAATATCCAGCTGAAAATGATCCAAGCCATACTTTCCTGCAGAAAGCTACTGCTGATAGAGGTAATCAACTACAAGATTTGGTTTACTGTAGATAGATTTTTCTAGGCAGTGGGATGGAAAGGAAATTGTTATAAATGACTGAAGAATAATTTTTAAGTATTCCCGAGGGGCAGCTTATTCTTACTAGCACCTACTGGTCCCTTATTTCCTCGCTCCAAATGATTCCTTGTACAGCTTCATCAGCACAGGGAGTACAGAGCAGCTTCTTCCAGACAAGCCATTATCACAAGACATAATCACGAGTAAACACACAAGTAATTGCCCAGCCCACAACAAGAAATTTAATCTGGGGGAGAAGGGGTTGCTAATTGTTGTATTCTGCAATATACCACTACTTCTGCAGTTTTATTTTCAAACAGCTTCTGTATTTTTCCATAATTTGCACGATGAAACATACATGCTGGTAATGTGCTCCTTGGCCATCAGGGAGCTGTGCAGAAATTGCATTAACTGTGCTGGTTGCTACATTCATCAGGGTAGACACCCTTATTTGAGCTGTTCACTATGGGTGTATTGTAACATCAAAATAAACAGTCAGTCTCTTCTGCCTGCAGGGAGAAGAGGTGGTTGGGGGAGAGTAAAGAGGATCCCAATAAAGAAATACCAAATTTTACAGGCTGGGATTAGAGAGGTGAGAATGACCAGGTTAAACATGAAGACTGAGGGGTGAGTGGTGACTAGATCCCCTCCCTAACATTCACTGAAGCATGATAATGGCCCCCTGCAGTGACCTCTGCAGCTGCAGATAGCTCAGGAGCCAGCTGCTAAGTAGATAGTCTGATATTTTTATAAGTAGGTAGAGGATATCTCAGAGGCACTTAAAATGAAACAAAAAAAATAAAGGGAAAATGAAACAAAGGGAAATGAAAATGAAACAAAAATACACTGCACAATCATTTCTAAGTAGTGATTATTCAACCATACTCTATTTACCTCAACTGTTTTTAAAAAGGACACTGGTAAGATTATCAAGGAGATTAATCTAAAAAATTCTGTCCCTTGTTTGATCCATGTTCAAAAGTACATGTGGCACTGCAACAGAAATTAGTATCAAAGAAAATTGGTTTTCTGAAGAGCCTGTTCCACAAAAGAGACATTAGTAGAACCCAGAGCACAAACTTATATTAATGCCTTCTTTATTAAAAACAAAACAAAAAAAAACCCAAAACCCCAAACTATAAATAAACAAACCCCCACCCCCTTTTACAGACTCCAAACAGATACATCCACATGCACAAATTACGTTATCTCTATGCCTGCACTTTTCAAATCAACTTTGTCAACTGCCTCCATAATCACATTGGATTATTTGGTAAAAGGTAAGGGATGCCACAATTAAACAGAAGAATTGCAATTATTATAATATATTACTATGACTCTTATTTAATAGCTGAGTTTCTAAGCCAAACCAAGGCAGGGTGAATTCTGTATTCTACTTTGTGATGTCTCCCTGCCCAGTAACATTTTGGAGACCTCTGAGCCAGTTTTCAGGTTTCTGGTTTCAGCAACCAGAAATGTTGCTGGAGTCCCCTGACTAATGGTGCAGAAAGCACTAGAGTAAACTAACTGCAAATTAAGTTAACTCTGTAAATCATTCGATACACAAATGAGTAAATGGACAGAGCAGTACCATGGCTTTTCCCTGTGCTTCCATAGGTCTAATATAGGTTTGTTCCTCATCTTTCATGGAATGTTGCTTTTCTAAATAATTTCAAATCAGACTTGCACTCATGTCTGCATAACACAGATAACAAACCAGATAACAAAACAGATAGCATAACACAGATAACAAAAACAATGTATAGAAAAGCAAGGAATGCCATTGGAGTGTAAACAAAACTTATTCTGAATTTAAGGAGAAACGAACCTAACCAGTCTATGAATAGGCAAAGTTAATTAAGTCTTATGATACCTAATCACGTGTTTAAGGCCAGGTACTTAGTGTAAGTAAGTAATGAAGAGGTTTTAGGGTAGGTAATTACTGAACATTAAATTCTTAAAGCCAAGTTTAGTCCATCATGTCTCTGTCATCCAACATGACTTACACTGTCCCTCAAGAAATCTATAATCTCTAGCTAGTACAAGTTATTAATTACTAGAGTATGTAATGAAACGATCAAAATCTGTAAAAGAAACCTCATTCCTCGCCAGTGTTTTTCTTTGAACTTTCTCACTCCTGTCATGCTGAAGAAGCAGTGCCAAGGAAGCTGCTTGCTGAACCAGTTCAGTGGCTTCTCATCTGTCTGACTGCTGGTGGCTCCTGAAGGTGCTAACAGGAAGGTGCAAGATGAAGTTGGATCATGCTGAATCTGAAAGAAAGGGGCAGATTGTGCCATTACCAAGATGCATACATCCTTTTTTTTTCCTAATGTCTCACTGAAGTATGGTGACAGTACCTTTTTAAGGGCACTGTTGCATTTAAAGTATCAGCTGCTGTCAATGTTTGTTGACTTTGCACTTAACAATAGTAACATTAGCTCAGCTGTGTTTTTCTTCTCAGTGTTATGATTATCTCAGCTTTGGTTTTTTTTTGTAGGAAATTTTAATAACTTATTTGGAGTTTTAATTCTTAAACTTTTTCTATTTTCATTCCACTGGAAGATAGCAGATTGCAGAATCATAGAATGGTCTGGGTTGGAAGGGACCTTAAAGATCATCTAGTTCCAACCCCCTGCCATAGGCAGGGACACCTCCCACCAGACCNCTGCTCTGGGTACCCTGTGCCAGTGTCTCACCGCACTAACAGTAAAGAACTTCTTCCTAATATCAGTCTAAATCTACCTTTCTTTAGTTTGAACCCATTCCCCCTTGCCCTATCACTCCATGCCCTTGTAAGCCCCTTCAGGCACTGGAAGGCTGCTCTAAGGTCTCACTGGAACCTTCTCTTCTCCAGGCTGAACAACCCCAACTCTGTCTGTCTTCATAGCAGAGGTGCTCCAGCCCTCTGATCATCTTTGTGGCCCTTCTCTGGACTCACTCCAACAGCTCCATGTCCTTCTTATGTTGGGGACTCCAGAACTGGGGACAGGTCTCCAGGTGGCGTCTCACAAAAGCAGAGTAGAGGGGGAGAATCCCCTCCCTTGACCTGCTGGTCACACTTCTTTTGATGCAGTCCAGGATACCGTTGGCTTTTTGAGCTACAAGTGCATGTTGCCGGCTCACGTTGAGCTTCTCATCAACCAACACCCCCAAGTCCTTCTTAGGGCTGTTCTCAATTCATTCTCCACCCAGCCTGATGCTGAAATTTTTATGCATTCATCCTTATGCTGATGTAGTTCTCACATTTAAAAGCAACAAGCTTTGTTAATCAGTTAGTTAGACCTAACAAACTATGGACTAGTCAGTCTATCATTGAACTTTATGATGACAGAATGATTAATCTCACATAATGTTAACAAATAGTTCCAGGATGAGACTATAATTGTATTTTATCTAGAACAGTCAATATATGGTCTTACAGAAATAGGTCCTGTCAAAGCTTGTTTCTTTTTTGGGCAGGTTAAAAGCTTTGGTCAATATGGTAGAGTTGGTATTACATGTTTGGATTTTGCCAAAGCAATATTAATTGCAAAGACAGATCCAGATATGACATTAACTTGGTCATAACTACTGGGTATAAAATGAACCCACAGATATTTCAGAACAAGGGGATAATAGTGAGTGGAATGGTTTGTAGTTGTCCATATATAATTTTAATATTCTACATGCTCAATACTGTGCTAAAGGATCTTTAATGACAGTGATTCTAAATGACATAGGGATTGACAAGATAATAAAAAGTAAGATCACTGCTGTATCAGTACCCAGATCATTCTATTACTGCCCAGTGCTTATGTCCATAAACCAGATACAAAGCAGAGTGCCAGTTATATCCAAAATACGGGTGGCTGCTTTGGAAAGCTCTTCCTGCATTAAGATTTTGGATAAAGTGCTGAATGTGTAATCCCAGTGCCGTGCTGTGTCAGAAGAGGATGATTCAGACAGAGTGTCTCCTAAGTAGCAAAGACCTTGCTTCTGTCAAAACAAAACAAAGACTGGTAAAACTCTGTTACGCTACTGTGTTCAATTCTGATACCTACACTTCAGAAATTATCAGAGTTCGAAAAATAGTACAGACATGACAGGAGAGGTGGAAATGGTGATTCTTACCTGACACCTCATGAAGCAAGGCAGGCCACAAATGGACATGTGGGTTGTGGGCAGGCAGCTGCCTTACCTGGGGAGAGCCTGGTACACCAGTAGTGCTTTATAATGGGTAAAGTAGTTATTATAATATCTAAGGGTAATGAAATATAACGTTTCGCTGGAAAGTAGGGAACTGCTTTTTATCAACCTGCAACAAGTTGTTCCTTTGCCACGGGAGACATTCTGCCATGGCAGAATCTCACAAAAGACTGGCCTAAAAAAGCAGTCATTCACAAAGAGAGAAAAAGTAGCAAGTGGCACATTCAAGAAAAGCTGTCATAATTATAGGGAAGTGCAAAAAATGCACTGCAGAACACGAAACTGTTTTATTTAACTTTCCTTGGAAATGTAGGTTCCTCATCCAGACTGAAAGCTTGCAGTCAGCTTGTTTGTCCTGAATTTGACAGTCTTCCCAGGCAGTGGAAGTGTTCTGGGGAGAGAAACAGGTGACTGGATATTGCCTTTAAAGCTCATATTTCCTGTCAGGTACGCAAACATAAAAGAATTCAGCTGTAACAGACCTTCTGGTAGGTAGGTAGCTTTAGTAAAAGCCTCTTGTTGAATATGGGTAAATTAGAGAGTCACTGTTGAGAGCTCCTGCCAGAGGGTCAGATGCTCTCCCTGCTTCTTGCCGCGTGCCTGAGACCATTCAAACGCTGTTCTTCTGTTCCACCTCTGGCGTGCCAAGCTTCAAAATGAGCCACTAGAGCTCAGTGAAGATCCACCCTGCTGCTCTGTAGGTACCCAGAAAAAATGCCAGACCTTTTCCTTCTAAGCATCACTACGCCGGTAGGAACAGAGTGCCCAGCTGCTAGCCTGTTCTTTTGAAATCACCTTTAACTCAAGCTAAATTAATGCAGAAGCCACTAGATGTTTTCATTTATAGCACACTAGACAGGCAAAATGGTTACAGAAAAGAAAATGGTAAAAAAAAAAAAAAGAAAGAAAAAGTGGGATTTTTTTCTCCTGCAAAGCAGCAAACCCCCAAATCCTCTGTCAGCACCCTTTGAATGAGGTGCAGGTGCTTATCTAGCCTATGCAGTTAGGGCACACTTTGTCCTCTCAAATTGCTTTCATACTGGTAAACATGCCCCCAGCTCTCATTGCAAATTCCTGGGGCTTGTCTGGGATTCTTTCCGATTCCTCCTCTCTCCTTGACCTTGAAACAATTTGTTTCAGGATTCTCTTGGGAGACGTTTTGACATTGTCCTCCTGGGATAGTAAATGATATTTCTGGTGGACTGGTACTGAATTCCTCAATCCTACAGGAATTAACTCTTTCCTGTCAGGAACACTGTGCTCCAATTTGGAGTAAAGACTTGACATGCATTGAATCTCATACTTCATTCAAAACATGCATCTTCCAGCAGGCACTCGACACAAACGGGACTCATGTATGCAATGGCTTTTGAGACTAGACTCAAGGTGTATAAAATTATTCTGCAATGATAAAGTGTTTGAGAGTGACTATCCCTGGTCCTGTCTTTGAAGGATACTGTGATCACAGCTGGGAAATGGGGAATTGCAGGTAGCAGATGCTGTGATGTGATGGGATTACTTGATTACTTGCTGGACGACCAAAAGCAAGGATTACTTCAGTTGGCTCACCTGCAAAAGTACTCATAAAACGTACTTGCAGGAGCATGATAAAAGTGACGTTACTTTTGAATGAGTTTTGAATTACTTTTGAAGTACTTTTGAAATACTTTTGAATTACTTTTGAGTTTCTTCAATACAGGGTGTTATGGGCATATAAACACTAAGGTTTATGGCACTTGAGTTGACCACGCACTGAGGAATGTCAGATACTTTTTTCCCCCCACTTTCTGTTTCATCCCACATCATGCCTAAAGCAATTTTCTCCAGTCTTTTAAAGCTTTGGTACTATTTATAAAATAAAACGCCTGTCACAAAAAATCTAAACACCCACCTCTCCGTATATAAATAAAACATTGATTTACAGCAGCTGAAAGTTCTAAGCTTCTAGATAATGATGGCTCAGTGCTCCTCCATGCCAAGGTAAGTCCTTGTGCAAGACTTACGTTGCTGTTGTTCCTACCTGAACAATGTGTGCATTTCTCAAAGATAATTTCTGACATCCTATTATTTTATCTTTGTTCCTAGTCAACCGAATGGCTGTCCTGAACCACTAGCAGATGCTAGTTGGCTGCATCTAAAAAAGATATCCATTTTAAGAAGGTCTTCCGGCAAATAAATGGTAAATTGCCTGCTTTACTTCATCTTTATCCTTCTTTGAGTACTGTTGTTGTCCGTAAGTCTGATGACATTGCACAGAATGGTTGTGCTTCCAGTTTCATGTTTATTTTCTTTCCCAAGTGGTTTATAATACAGAATTGTAAGAAATAACTCCTTAGTTTGTATTGATACCTGCTTCTGATTTCTTTAATTTGTTTTCCAATATTGAACAGCATACGTTGAAGTTTTAAACCTAATGGCACAGAGATCTTTAAACAGTCTCATCCAGTGTTAAAACCACACTGGGGTTACAACCTGGTTAAGTTTTTTCAACAAAATATTACAAAAAAAGCTGAAGCAATTATTCCTTTATTTGCATCTAAGATTTTTTAAATTCCTATTTTAATTCACAGGACTGGCCAGAGCTTCTGTATTTTCTTCCCAAACTACATGATGAAAAGAAACTTTTTAATGAAGCACTAAAAGAAAAATACCCGTAAGTAAACATTTTACATGAGGGATAGAAATATGCCATGAACACACGGGAGAAAATATTTGCATTGGCTTCAGCAAAAAGATCAGCCATAGCACAAGACCTATTTTTCATTACTGTGAAAGCAGATCAGGTTTCCATTTAAAAATGCCTTGATGCTATCTACAACACAGCAGCAAAAAGACACAATATAACCTCCTTTAGATGACATTGCTTGAATGATGACATTTTATTTCTTTTCAGTTTTATTCAAATGTTCCAGAGTGCTTAATGGAAAGTAAACTGGAAGGATGTTAGAAATTATGGTTTTGGTGTTCTTTATGCCAGTAAGACATGACACCCTACTAATTGGCACTAATAAGGCCTGGCAACTGTTTTCAGCTCTCATGGTTTCACAAGGGTAACTGTCTGTGCCCGCTGGTGAAAACCAAGTTAGGAATGGGAAGCAGGAGGAGTTCCCAGCCTTTGATAATGCTCTTTTCCTTCCTGAGGTTAACTGCACTGTTCACAAAGAAAATTAACTTCTTCATCAGCTTCGACTGCAGCAGAGTATCATTTGGTTATTCTTTCACAGAACGTTTGTGTGGCTTCAGTTCTGCTGCAGGCTGTGGGCAGTGATGACATCCCTAGTGTGTGATGCCATGGGTATTCCTATGACAATACAGGAGCATTGACAAACCTCGTGTGTGGGACACCCTGCCTTTACTGAAGGAAGCTGCTGGGCATTTTTGCCACTCTTTTAGCCAGACTAGAATTTAACTTTCAATCTACTCAGCATGTGGGTTTTAATTAGAGCTACTTTGGAAAAAATCCTGAAGATTCTTCTCAAAGCTGTAAGAAATTCACTTGTTCAAAGATTTTCTTTAGAAATATTATGCCCTCCCACAATCTTCCAGTTAATGGGACAATGTCATTTCAACAATATTAAAATTCAAAATAATTAAATGCTGAGATAGATTCGGAAAGGGTGAAGAGGCTCTTCTGCACTCCCGTTTGATTGCAGTCGCCTGGCTTAGGAACAATGCTGAATGTCCCCTGCGGTGAGGTGGGACTGAGAGCAGCACCATCAATTTTTAAGCACCCACCAGAGGCGGTCACCTCCCCCTCTGAACTGTTCACCCAGGCAGTCACGGCCGCATGACCGCCACCTCAGACAAAGTCATTGCTCCCATGACCATGTGTCCACCTCCACGTGCTGAACACTGGGGACCAGTCCCACACCAGGACCGGGTGGTGGAAGGATGAATGCTAACGTAGATATGGCCTGTGCATGAGGAGTTTGTGCTTGGAACATGGCTTTAGTATTTTCCTTGGAGTTTAATTTACTCTTCTCAAGATCTTTAGCAAACCAGGGGCAAGTATCTGATCAGGTGGTAACAGCTTTCTGGATAAATATGATGTACTCTAGGTGACCCTGCTCTGGCAGGGGGTTGGACTGGATGATCTTTCGAGGTCCCTTCCAACCCCTGTGATTCTGTGATAAAGGGAGGCCACCAAGTCCGTCCTTTCCCGACAGCTCGGAACCCCAGGTGTTCAGAGCCGTGAGGGTACCAATCCCTGTGCCTGCGGGGGTGCTCGGCACTCCTGCACGATACAGCCCTGAGGCGGCGGGCCCGAGGTGAGCTCCAACGGCGGCCCCGGGCAGGGGCGAGCAGCAGGGCCCGCGGTGGGAGGGCAGCCCGCATCCCACGGCCTCCTTCCCCAACACCCGGGCTCACGCACCCCTCCGAGCCACGGCACGGGGCGGCCACAGCTCCCAGGGCAGGCGGTGACACCGGGGGCGCCGCCACCTCCTGCCCAGTGACCGACAGACGGGTGCCAGGGGCGGAGCGGCCCGGGAGGTGCGGGGCACGGAGGGCGACGCGGGGCGGAACCCGCCG
>VZRW01013460.1:0-38870 GCA_013398125.1 Aegotheles bennettii | reverse complement strand
CCGCACGGCTCTCCCAGCCGCGGGCTGAGGCTGCCCGCGGGGCTCAGGCGCTGGGAGGTGCGGGTGCGGTGTGCGGTGCCTCCGTGCGCCAGGATGGGATGTGCCCGGGTGCTGGGGCCGCTCTGGTGTTCAGCCCCTGGCACGCAGTGCCCGGAACGAGCCCGAGCTGTAATTCCCAGCGCGTGCCGTGGGAATGCTTCAGCTTCTCCCTCTTCTCAGGGGTGTCCTTGGGAAGGGAGTTCTCTGAATGCTTTGTTTTCGGCTGCTGGCAGCTGGAGATGCTTTTACATGTTTGGGTCACAGAACGGTTTGGGTTGGAAGGGACCTTAAAGCCCATCCAGTTCCAACCCCCTGCCACGGGCAGGGACACCTCCCACCAGACCAGGTTGCTCCAAGATCCATCCAGCCTGGCCTTGAGCACTGCCAGGGAGGGGGCATCCACAGCTCCTCTGGGCACCCTGTGCCAGTGTCTCACCACCCTCACAGGGAAGAATTTCTTCCCAACATCTAGTCTAAATCGATCCTTTTTCAGTTTGAAACTGTTCCCCCTCATCCCCTTGTCACTCCATGCGCCTTTTTTACAAAAAGTCCCTCTCCAGCTTTCCTGTAGCCCCTTCAGGTGCTGGAAGGCTGCTCTAAGGTCCCCTGGAGCCTTCTCTTCTCCAGGCTGAACAACCCCAACTCTCTCTTCATAGGAGAGGTGCTCCATATGCACCTTGGTCACTATAACACTGTGCATATGCATTTGTCAAGGCCTTTCGTCATTTTCAGGCAACATCTGTGCATTTCTATGAAACTGGAGGTACAGAACCCAGTGGTGTTACCACCAGTCCTTCTGGGATTGACAGAAAATAGTCAAACTCATTCTCTGAAAGGCTGTGGTTTTTTTCTTGTTTGTTTGGTTTTGTTTTGGTGGTTTTTACAAGGGCATGTAGTGGTAGGACAAGGGGTAACAGTTTCAAACTGAAAGAGGGGAGATTTAGATTGGATGTTAGAAGGAAATTCTTTCCTGTCCACGTGGTGAGACACTGGCACAGGGTACCCAGAGGAGCTGTGGCTGCCCCCTCCCTGGCAGTGTTCAAGGCCAGGCTGGATGGATCTTGGAGCAACCTGGTCTGGTGGGAGGTGTCCCTGCCCATGGCAGAGGGGGTTGGGACTGGATGATCTTTAAGGTCCCTTCCAACCCAGACCGTTCTGTGATCCTTTACCCACCTGTATTGCAAATAGTTCTTCAAGCTAATCTGAATAAACATACGGACTACCTCTATCTTTGGTTCAAGGTCCTGTGCATGCTTACCAGGAGATTAAGTGTTTCTTCAGCCTTTGAATGCTCTGTGGGCTTGTAAACAATTTATAATCTAAAGTAATGCACCACTGTAAAGCGTGTTTTCATGTGGGCTCTGGAGATATTCAGCCTTCTCCAGTGGTGTATGTTGATAACCCACCTCATTTCTGTGTGGAAGGTGACCAGCAGCCATTCCATATCAGCTGTCGATTTTTTTAAGTATTTTTTTTTCTAAATCTTTTCAATTATGAACAGTGTTGGCAAATCCACGAAAAGCATGTTTTGCCTCGCAAGTTCACCCCTGCTGTATTTACTGAGAAATTCTGTGCAGACTCTCATGAATTGTCTCTTGGGCTCTTAAGGATTTCTTCCTCTATCTTACTGTAAGCAGTCTGACAAGGCATTCTTGTACCTTTCTGTCTTTAAGAGATCATTTGAGACACCCAGTCAATTTCCCAACCACTTCTCAGTTATCTTGGGAATTTTTTGAGAATTTGGGGCTTTCTCTTCAACCTGTTTGCCCAGTGTGTGTGTATCTAAGCCTCCTTGCAGTCGTATGCATGGTAGTCTGATTGATGATACCACTGTACATATGGAGAGATCACTTCTGAAGACTGAGTCCTTGAGTGGGAGTAGGATTCCTAAACGTAAATGTGCACACCTTTTTTTGTGAAGGTCAGATAAGCCACCAGCATTTAGTAGGAGTTCAGAGTACGGAAATAGTTCTGTCTTTGTTTCTGCCATTTTTCCTCCCCTTGAAATTTTTTTGTGCACTGTATCCATTATTTTAGTATGTGGCTGCAGCCTGTATAGTGAATGTGATTCAGAATGCAAAAATTCTATGTGTATTTTGAAAGTGCTCTCCACATAGCTATAACTAGTGTTTACTAGTGCTTTACTAGTGCTTTGCCTGGAATTGCAGCTGCTATAGCATTGAGGTAGTAGCAGCAAATAGCTAAATAATTTCTAGGGGGTTTGTTTGTTTGTTTGTATGGGGAAGGCCTGGAAAAAAGCTGTAGCTTTTTTCAGTGTGTTGCCAGAACAATAACTAAACAAACCCCCGGTACTGGCATGCAGAAAGGTATTAATGCTGGTGGTGTTTAAAGGGTTCTGTGGAACTCAGACCTTGCCGTTTTAGCACGTGGGGTTTTGACACAATGGTCCCACAAATGGTGGGAAGGAATAAAGGGATGCAGCGTATCCAGGCCTCTCCCAACTTTGTAGGCACAGTAATAAGTGGAATTTAGGATTAATTATTTTTTTTAATGGAAATATTGAAATATTACACCAGTTGTTCTAACAGCTGTGGCCTGTCTGCCCATTGAGGGTCAGGGCAGGTGAAGGAAGCCAGTGGATTGTTCTTATGAGGCAAGACTGGTTAGAAGCAAGGTGTTGAGGGACCTAGCTGATCCTGGGGGGTCAGAATAAGTAAATCTGCTGAAACAGGGTACATTGTTTGCAACCAGGATAGCATTTAGGATGACCCTGTGGAAGTTCCGTAGACAGAGGTGGAAGTTGTCTGGTCTAAAGTAAAGAAACATGAAAAAAGAACCTTCTGTGGATTTTTGATTTGTTTTTTCTTTTTCCTAAATTGCTCATTCTGTAGTGACATCATGCTGAAATTTGCTCAGATAAAATCTAAAAAGTTATCCACCCATGAATGTAATATAAAATTTGACCTGGTTGCTCTGTGGGAAACCAGGTTATGTGTCCTTGAAGTTGACTAGAAATATTGTATGCAAGATTTTCACTGTGATGGGAGTGGTCATAATTTATGTATGCAGGAGAGGATGTAAATACAGCTGTTAGGGTTTTTTTTATGATCTAACTTCTGCTGACTTGTACTCCCTCATTATTGACTCTTGAAGTCATTTGTCTTAAATTGTAAAATGACAATTGTCTTTCAAATTGACAAGACTATGGGCTTGATGACATGAGATGGCTTCACTATGTAACTGAAGCAGTGGTTGGACAATGAGCAGCATTGATTCTCTGGCATTGTACTTGAATCTAGGTTTGCTGCAAAACTAACCAGGTAACAAACTAATCAGGGTTAAGTGTAATGCCCTTCTCTCCATCTACAAACACATCAGACCTCAAAGAACTTTAGATGGGTCTGAACTGTAATGTGATTGTGTTGGCATAGTTGCAGGAAGAGAGAGAATGCTTTTCCGTGGGTGAATGGGAATGAGGTGGAAAAGCTGGGGACAGACCTCTTCAAACAGCACTGTGGATGGATGCTGTGACTGAGAAAACATGGCTGAAGCTGATAATCACCCTCCAAGTGGCTGCGAGGGTCTCGGCGTTATCTGTCCTCCATCACTTGCTGCCATCCTGTGGATGGAGGTGACCACCACCAGAGCCAAGTCCAGAGGACCAGATCTTTTAGGTCTTTTGACATGTCACAGTCTAAAAACAAGTAGTTTTTATAGCCGTGGGGGTGGGTGAAAGTAATTTTCAGTGGCTGTGTTGAAGCAGAAGAGCAGGACTTGTGTTATGTGTTCTCCTGGATCCTCTCTGAGTGCAGCAACCCTTTGCAGGAACAGGAGTGTCAAGTCATTTTGGGGGAAGGGGTGAAAAATCATCCCTTTCTGCACTGATTCTCTCCTCTTCAATTTATGTAACTCAATTGAACAGAGAAAGCCCTCTTATTTAAATAATCATTTGGACATTGGGGTCATTTTAATATTGGATTGTGACAAGTTAGAAGCATGATTAACTTCTTGTTATGTTTTAGGGTAGTGCCTAATTAGTGAGTCCCTAAAAGTCATCTCTTTCAACAAAATGTATCTGAATAATAGTTTACTTAAGAGATACAGCCTTTCTACAGAGCAGTGTGGATCCATTTTTATACTGAATTAAGGCCCAGACTCCTTTTAAAGATTGTGTCTTTGTCAGTACGAGTCACCTTAATGCAGCTTTCCTTTGTAAGCATGCCTTAATTGAAGGGTTGTTTGGATTTGGTTTTCCTTTTTAACAAAAGTAAAATGGGAACGACTTGTAGATTGGATTTTAAAGTGGATTTTCACGGCTTTTCTGTAAACTTGCTTTATCTTGCATCATTGCATTATTATTCCAGGACACAACCAAAAAATGTATTTTTCCACTATAAAAGTGTTTGATGGTTGGTGAGCTTTCTCCATAGTGGGATTGTTTCATGCCTTGCACATAATGCCATGTCTATATTTCACTTCTGCGTGACCCTCACTGAAGAGTTTCATCTTCCATTTGGTTACCATCAGGGGAAAAAGTCTTATTTCCTCTTATGAGTTTTCTTAAGTGTGCTGGCCTTTTTTAACCCTTTCTCCTTCCTACCTATTCTGCTTCCTGCTCGTCAGCTCCCTTCCCTGTGCAGCCTCTTAGTTCCACCTGTGTGAAATGCTTCCTTCTCCAGAGGGACCCAGTGTGTTGCACAGCGACCTGCATCAGCTGAGGCAGAGGCATTTGGAGAGAACATGAACCTGGCTCTCTCCCATCATTTGGGCACTGTGCCCTCTATGACCGTATTGCTTTCATGGATGTAAGGATCTTGAACAGGTCGTAAAGTTTATAAATAACTAAAAGGCACGTGTTTTTGTCTTATTAAGTATATCTTGCATTCTGATGCAACAAATAGGTTTAAAAATGTCTCTGACTGCTTTCTGCCACACTGTGGCAACGCTTGCCAAACTCTTTTACTTGGAAACAGCTATTGCAAGGAATTAGTGCGACTAATATTTGATGGCAGAGCGTTGTATTCACTTAGAGCTTGCAGAAAGGGAGGTGGGGGGTGTGGTAGGATTGGCTTGTGACTGCTGTGCTCCTTTTGCCTGTGCATGTTTGTGTGTGAAGCAGAGGTGAAATGCTAAGGAGTTTTATTTAAAATGTTGTTGTAAGATCTCTTTGAATACCAAGGCAAATAAAGTGTTCTTAGTTTGCAAGAACTGTTTTTAGGACTGAATTATTTTGCAGATAGTGTTTTTATGCTTACAGCTGGGGCAAGTGCATATGTGAGAGATTCAGTGCAAGTTTGTAAGTCCATGAGATGTTGCCAAAGTTGATTCAAATGCTTAAGGAGAAGAGAACAGACGGAAATTTGCTGACTCCTGGTGATAAAAGAAATTGATGAAGTGCTATCTTTCTCCCCAGATATTTTTGCAGAAGTGGGGCTATCATGTCATTTTCACATTGGAAGGGCAGAAAGGAGAGGTTCTGAGCTCAGCTGGCTGATGCAAACCTTCAATGTCAAATCTAATACAATTTTTAATATTTAATATGTGACAATGTTCTAACACAGAGAATTAGTAGCTCAGATTTGGAGATAAGTTTCTATCTTGCTCTCAACCTGGGGTTCAGAGGGTTGAGGAAGAGGTTGCTTGAAAACCTGCTTATACCTAAGATTTAGAAAAGCTTTTGGCCTGTGTATCATCTGCCTGCTGAAAGGATGGTACATGCTCTAACAAACTTGACACTTTCTGTCCTTGTTGACTCAAGCAGTTAGGATTTTGCATGTCAAACCTGGTACTCTTGAATAGAAAGTGTGTGCTTTCTGATGCTTGAAATATAGCATTTATCAAAATGTATGCAATTAGCATGACTGACAGGAGTGGTCAGCTTATCCAACAGCTTTCCCTGTTCATTTTGGCTCATGGGATGGAAACTAGTCTCTTCTGCTCCACTCCATCATCTGGTGTTACATCAAACGTGCTCTGATGTTGCTGAGCATCTCATTAGGATCTGCTGTGAGTGTTTGCTTGTCCATGCAGGTTGTTTCCCACTTCAAGAGGCCATGCAGGTGTCTAGGGTTGAACTGCTGCTTGATTCTCCAGATTGACTCTCCAGTCGTTCTGTTGAATTCCCAGGTGCTTTCACCAGTACTTAACTGGAAGGTGTCTAATGCTTCTCTTGATCTCTGGTTCTTGCAGACAGTGCACCGTTTGCACAGACCCGGTGCCTGAGATGTTGCTTGGTGCAGCTCTGCTTTCTGTACTGTAATCCTTCTTGGTCAAAGCCTTTCCTTGATGTTACTTCATCTTTTACACTTTGAGCAGTGTGACCCATCAAGATCTCTGAGCTGAGCTGTCAGGGATGGCCTCCTATGTCCAGCAAAATTTCTGTCTGTGCGAAACCCTGTTGGAAATCTCACACAGAATCACAATATAGTAAACAATAAATGTCCAAGCCTCTTAGCAATTTTCTGCATTACACCAGAGTTTGTATTACTAACAGGGTTTTCGGCATTACTCTCTGGTCCCACACTGAAAGGTATAGAGAAAGTAGCACTTCTTCACATCAGTTTCCATAGTTCCATCACTCCACTGTCCAGTTATGCATCCTTGTAGGAATATATCTTATTCACGGAGATTTGGCCCCTCGACAGTTTCAGTTAGAGTTTGTAGAATTAAAAAAGGTTTCACAAGTTATGCCAGTATATACTCTGCAGTGCTTTTGAAAGTTAATTAAAACATATCTGTTCACATATGATTGTTCTTGTAAATATTTGGTATAGGCAGAATCCATTCAGCTTTCTCTGTTCTTCCATAAGATTTGTGACCTCTACTTTTTTACCCTTCGTAGTACCACGCTGTGATGACTTTTTCCTGTAGTAGACAGCAGTTGTTGCTGCCGCTGACTTTGCTGAGTGTGATGATACAAGTTGTATTAAGGGCTGTGTTTGACTGAAATCTTGCTTTTTTTAGCTCTTTGATTGCTTAATAATACTGATGTTTGATCAGTGCTGATAATTCAGTAATCTACATTTCCACTTTGCTTTTAAAACTGGTGCTGAGGTGGACTTAGGTTCTGGAGGACTACTTCAAAATCTTCCCATTTGTTTTCTTTTCAAAATAAAGATTGTAATTTCTAGGCCTGATTTCTGATAGTTATTATTTTTTTTTAAGTAAGTTTCCAGATAGGAATGTATGAATTCTTACTACAGGAGCAGTCTTACTTTCAGCTAGTAAGTTCTTACATGGTTTTGGTTCTTTCCTCACAGTCCTGTCTTGTGCTTCCTCTTGGTGTTTTCCAGTATTGTTAGCCAAAGTTCTTGGGGGTTTCTGTTCAGCATCGTTCCTTTCCCTGGTGAAGTTTCCCCTCTGATAGCTTGTTGAGATCTGATCTGTCTGCACGTGTTCAGTCAGTACAGTTAGAACTTAAGTGATCAGTTTCAGAAAAAAATTATTCCTCTTCAGATTTAGCTTGTATTTGACCATGCTCTGCTTCAGGATTGTTCCTAAGTTCAAGCTGTATTTAGTGTGCACACTTCAGTTCTCAGTTTGCACCACTGATTTTATTGGTTAGGTTCAGTTTACAGTTGTTTTTCTTTAACAGTGGTGGTGGTTGGGTTTTGGTTTTGGAGTTTTTTTGTGTTTTATTTTTTTCCTCAATTGCTCATAGTTACTCATTCTTTAATCTTAAATAGTTTATCTGAATCTTATTTTGGTTCAGATGCAGTTGATTTAAATTTTGCTCTGGGATGAAATCTGTTTAATTTGTTTACGCTACTCTGAGAAAATAGGATACTTTAAAATAATTAGTTTTGAGTGAAATTCAGACTTCCCTGATGTTTTGGTCAATGGTACTTGATCATTCTTAAGTATTTTGTTTTGGTTTTTTTACAAACTTATGTGTAAATGTTTGCCTCATACCTTGAAGGCATTTGTTAATTCCATCTGTATTCTTCTCATGGTTTCTCCCATCATTTCACATAATCTGGTGTAATTGACGTGTATGTAATTTATTTTCTTAATATGTGTCTGATTATTTGTTTGGGTTTTTGTCCAAACATGTTTCCTCTGTGCTGTAAGCCTTCACAGACCTGTAACTGTCTAACACATCCTCTCAGTGCTCATCTCTCTACTCAGCCTTTTCCTACTTGGGCTAGGTTTTTGTTTCGGGTTTGTTTCTGGGAGCTTATTATTTGGATGTATTATTGTGTGATATTCTGTGCCTGGACGTTTCTCCACCTGCAGACTGGGCCTCCATGGAAATAAAGGCAGTTCTTTTGCTGTGTATGCATCTACATGGAGCGAGAGGTATAGATTGTAATGCACATTCTGGTTTCCCATCTGTCGAAGAAAAAAACAGTGAAGTTTTTACAACCCTAAAATATTTTAGATGTTGCTTGATAGATAGCACTGACAAACGTGGTTACCTCTTACAATGACTGGGGCCCTTCTTTATCCTGCAGTAGTGAGGACAGATCATCCCACTGGACCTTCCCGAGCTGCTTGCTTTTGTCTTTTTTTTTAAGATCAGTGTTCAAATTTTCACACTTCCCTCATTTGTATTCATCAGCCTGAAGACAGAAAAAGCAAGTACTGTTTCTGCTGCTTGTCTTGCTGAATGTCAGTAGAGTGACAGAACTCCCTCGAAGTCAGTTTCTTACAACACATTTGAAAACTCGTGTGCAAAGGGAAGGGTGGCTGGGCAAATCAGTGCTCTATAAAACTGCATTAGTAGAAAGAGAGCAGCAAAGGCAAGCGCTGGGGAAGACTTAACCTCTAAAATCAAGGCCTAAGATTTGTTATTTTCGTACTTTTGTGGCTACTATTCCCAGGATTGGAAGCTTAAGTGTAATTATTTTTGAGTGGTATACAATATTTACTATTCACTTAGGCTCTTCCATGAAATGAGATCAAATAGAATTGACCCTCCCCTTTAAAAGGAGTTACCCATAGTGTTACCCATGGAGTTCAGGTTGTTGCTCTAGGTTGAGTTTTACAGGGTAATTGGATGACCACATCCTGTAATAACAAAGGAGAGGGCTGATCACATAAACATATGGGCTGTCTTGAGAAAGAACGGAGGAGTAATGATTCATTGTGGTTACTAGGAGGAGCAATACTGTGCATCTTAGCTATGTGTTGTTATGAGTTATTGTTTTTATAGTCTAGGAAGTAACACTTAAACTTTAGGAAGAGTTTGTTAATTGTCCATGAAATCAGTATAAAACTGAATGTTCAGGGTGCCAATATGACTCAAGTTGACTCTATTGATTGAGGCTTTCTCAGAAATCAGCTGATGTCTACAAACCACATAGGTCCCTTGGATGTTTCAGGTTTATGACTGGAGCTCACTATGTTCCCTTCTTACTTTAGTGGAAAGGGAAGGGGATATCAGCACACTTCAGATATTGGGAGCCATTTGAGCAGTATGTGTTTTGCTCACTGTTGGAATGTCACGATGCCTGTTTTGAAAAATCCTTACTAATGACACATGTGACATGGCAAGTTTTCCTTGTTGCAGTGTTGAGCTCATACACCAATAGTCTGCTGACACCCGTGGGACTGTTTGAGTGATGGCTCATGAGTGTGACTCCAAGAGTCACGGTGTGACCTGTATTAAATCTGAGCTCTTTTGGAGGGTATGCTTCTGTATTTGCTCTGCCTGCTAAGTAGATGTGTGCTGTTAGTTTAGGCACTGAAAGATAAAAATCTCTTAACTGAAGGTGTCTTGAGAGACTGCCAGCCTGCAGATGATACTGGTGTAGAGCTGGGAGGAGGATGTGGCAGGACAGGGCTCGGCTCTCAGAAGCCAGGTGAACAACACATGCTTGTTGTCTGGCAAACTGGAGGAGGGGAGGGTGTCCCTGGTGGCATCAGGCACAGCAGTGGCACCAACTGCAGAGTGGCCTTCTTCCAGCTCTAGGCAATGTTTGATGCAAGTTGCCTGTGATGCTGAAGAATGGATGTATTGCAGGTCACTGGTGTGTGCTGAAAGCACTTCGTGTCTGAGGACTGTATGGTTAAAGCTGAATGGGAAGTGTCACTGATACCATCCCGAGCTTTTTGATAGTGTTTGCTGTGCAGCAAATCCATGGCTGCTGGTAGTTTTTAAGGCCTGAAGTCTTGTTATTTATTATTCATAAACAATAAATTGGTTTCGGTGTTTTAATAAGGTGATCTAGAGGTAATACATAATCCAGGTCTTCACTCTTGGTATGTAAACCAATTTAATTTGAGAACCCTGTGTAGTTTAGCAGGTAAAACACCGTGGCATCACAAACATAATTATAAGATTTCTGCCCAGGGTACTGTAGGAAGATTATAAAGACTACTTGATGTTTGTGTGTGTTTTATTTAAATCAAAGAGTGACTTCTTGTGAAAGAGGGTTACTGCTTGTCAGTAAGAAAATCCTTTTGTAATAAAGATTGTTCGTGTGTAAGGTGCGTAAACTTGCTTTTCCTTTCAAAGCACCAGTAATTGGTGTTTTGCAAAGAAACTTGCAAATTCTTCTGAAATATAAAAAGATATTCACTAGTTATATTTTAAAAGAAAGAAAAGAAAGAGGGAGAGGCAGTCCTGCAGCAAAGATCTGTGCCATGGATAGACAAACAGCTGAAAGCAGTGGGGTTTACTACAGCTATTTGAGTCCATACACTCTGAAGTGTGTGTGTTTTCAGAGATAGTAACTTACAATGTATCAAGTTGATTGTACTCCAAGTCATCCCTTGGTTTCATTACCGTTTGTGTGCAACTTGTAAACCGTCTGGACTGTAAGCCATGTGGAATGCTCGTCTCCTACGAGCACAGGGAGTGCAGTGGTGCTTGGAAGAGCCTTAGCTGGCTGAATCAATTGGCTCAGTTTTCAAATCAAGATGACCCACCTCTCTGGAAAATATCCTCTGGTCAGATAGAAATCATTTTGGCTTAAAGGGGGTCTGTGTTGTGCCGGAGGTCAGGCTTCATGCGGTCATAATCCTTTCTGACAAAAAACAGTTTGTAAGTTGTTTGCTAGTGTGAGGATACAAGTACAGTACCTCACAATGTAATGCATGAATACAGACTATTAATCTGTATTCTCTCTGCCATGGTTATAGGCTCCCCCTCCAGCTTTCAACTAAATTTGAGGCACGGTAGTCAGTTAAGTAAAATGTAGTGTGATTTCTTTCTTCAGCATAAATTGCATCACGTAACTAAAACTTTCCAGTAATGCTCACCCTGGAGTGCATCGTATGTCCTTCCAGTAGCACAATGCAAGAGCCCAGACCCTTAGCCAGCTGTGGCTTTGTATGCCCTAGTTTCAGATACATTTCTCTGCTTTTCCTCTGCTAATACCTATATTTTATGGAAAAGAAATAAAATATTGAACAATTATTTGGACCTTTGCTTTAGAATACAAGTTTGCAAAAGAGGGAGCTGACTTGGTTCAGAAGGTTATATCACACACACAAAATGAAGGCATTATCCCTCCCTTTTCCCCTCCTGCCCCCATGTATAGGTATGGTTGCACTAGACACTTGGCACACGTGTCTGATGGGACTGTTCCTTGGTATTAGGTTAACTTGTTCTTGAGTGCCTTCAGGACCAGGGTTGTCATCAGTTAGCCAGATGCTAATCCCACAGACTTTAACACGTGCTTTAAACTCATGGAAACTGCTCACTTGAACAAGGGCTCGCAGATTTAGTGTCTTTACATTGGGAATTTCTTCCCTTATGTCATTATGTAGTCAGAAACCTGATGAAATAATGGAGAAAACATTGCAATTGGTACAGTCACATGATTTGATGCTTGGATAATTAGCTGGCTCTTGCCCAAGGACCAGTCTAATCTAAGGAATATGATTCTTTGTTGACTGTTCTGTTACTATAGAAACTTTCAGTTACTTATTTCTTAGTGGTGTCTCAAAATGTACTTGCTATACAAAGAATTAACGAACAGTATTAAAATATTTTTTTAAATAGTATTTTATTTTATTGTGATCACTTGATATCGAAATTCATTGGATTATCAGCCTGAACTGCTGTGATTTCATTCTGGTTGCGTCACATGTCTGCAATACAGAAATAAAAAAGTAGAAACCCAACACCCAAGCCCAGAAAACCAGCACTGACCTAGGGTGCAAAATGGTACAGTTCCTGAAGGACAGCCATCAGGGGTGGCTGCATGATTGCAAGAGTAAATCTTAATTGACTTTAATGTATATAAACCCACATAATTGATTTTTTTAAATACCACGTGTCATCTCTCAAAACAGCTATTTCATTATATAAGTCAGATTTCACCGATAAGCTGTCTGCTGTTTTGGTAAGCTAGACTTTAGATTTTCATTGTGTCTTCAAGACTTCTGTGAATTTTCTTCCTTTAACCTCACCATATGAATATTTCTACAACTTGCTTCCATTGCTGAAAAGACACCGGGCAACTCCTCCTTACTGCACCAGTGGACAGTATTCTTTCTTTTCCTTACTGCCTCCCATCTGTTGTTTCAATGCTGGCCAGGTTCTTCTGGTTTTGGTTGTTTATAGTGCTCTCCACATTCCTTGAACACAGTGCTCTATCTTAAGTGTTTCTGTTCGGTGGGACAGGGGGATGTTCCTCTCCTACCTCCCATACCTCGGGGGGGAGGAGGTAGGATGGGAAGCTCCTCTCAGTTGCTGCATGAGTCAGTGGGTTTGTTCTGGCTGCCTGACCTGACCTCCATGTCCCAGTCTTCACAGCTGCTGCACACTCCTGGAACTAGTGGCAGAATTGGCTGGCAGGACCACCCACATGCCAACAGATTTGGAAATGCAGCAGGAGGAAAGAAACAAGCATATTTTTAAAGATTGCAGGGTCTCAACAGCGTATCTGTATCTTGGAGAAGATTACATTTGGCCAGCATACAACTTTATTTAGATATTACATCATGCCTGTTGCATATTTGGTACTGTTGGTAGGCACGTGAAGCTGCAGAGCATGAAGAACCTTTGTCGTAAGCCCTGCTTGATGTTTGCAGCAAACCCAGGTGGTTAACACAGGGTGGTGTCTGCCTTGGTCTGCACTCCAGTTGAGCAATGCTCTTGAGCTCACTGTTAGGTTTGAGCATCTCAAGATCTTTGCCCATGGTTGAAGCACATGTGTGCTTTCTGGACCAGGGCCATACTGGTTTTCAGAAGCTAGAATGGAGAGTATATTTAAGAATAAAAAAAAGTTTAAAGGAACATTATAACCTACTTCAGTCTCCTGAGTTTAAAAGAGTCAAGGTGAGGGCTGGTTGATTGATCAGAGGCAGCAGTCAGTGTGCACTGGTAATCAAAATGCACAAGATGTGAGAGGGTTTAAGATGGCAATAGGAACAACTAAAGCTAGTTAGACTAATGAACATCTGGATATTTTACATTAATATTTTGTGTTCATACTCTGTAATCAGCAGATAGCTCTCTAACACTGCTTACTAATGACCTGAGTCTTGGGTTAAAAATTGATGGATATTAATGCATCAGGCAGGAAGAGGTTACATTTTATCTGGCCTGTGAAGGTCTGTATAAAACAAAATACAAATAAAAAACATAGAATAAGGGAATACAAAATCACTGTTGTTAGGTGGGGTATTTCCAAATAGCAGTTTCAGTTCAGATTTAAGGGATCTACTAAGTTGAAAAACGGGTAGTGCTTTTATGTCTTTGTGATGTGTAAAGCAATTCTGAAAGAACAACAGCAGGGAAGCAGTCTTCTGTACCACTTAGGGCAGTGCAGAATGAGGAACTCATGAAACTGTGACAGTAAAAGATGAAAACAGCCACTTAAAAGGAGAAAAGGATTTTAACAGGAGTGTTTTAGAATGTTTTTTGGTGCATGCAGTTAATTTCAGCTGCTTGGAAAACCCTAATTTCTACCCTAGCAAATATTTGCAGGAAAAAAAAATCTTTGAAAATTCATCCGTGTGTTTTCAATATGTGAATTCATTGAGAACTTCATGAGGTTTTAAATCTGACATCTCAGCAGGGGAGGTGAAAATTCTTTCTAGGGGTGAAAAGGGGGAAGTCTTTTACATCTTTCAGAAATAAAAAGGACTTCTTGTGAGAGAGGGTTTGAGGAGTTAGAGTTTTGTCTGTAATTTCTTATTAAAATAGAATCTAGAATTTTGGAAGTATAGTTAGGAATTAATATAGTTAGGAATTATTGGTGGCATTTGGTATGCAGCTGTTGGTGGTCCCCTCAGTAGCAAAGAATTTTCAAAGCTGCTTTGGGAAAACAGTATGGCTTTGTCTTTCCTCAGGATCCTTTCAGCTGAAAACCAGCCTGACTCTTAGGCATTTTGATCTTTCTGCCCTAAAGAATCAGACCATTAAGTAGCATAATTATTTTTGCTGGAAGTCTTGGTTTTTCCTTGCTGACATTTGAGTTTTGAACTCTCCTAGGGTGCATTGTCTGGGGTGGTGTTTTTGTCGGTGTTGTGGTGGGTGTTTTTTTGTTGTTTTGTTTTTCCCCAGGCTCCAGCAGCATATGAAACATGGGGAAGAACTAAATAACTTTTAAACATGGTTTTATAAAATAACTACCTTCTGCTTTGCTTCCATTCATCTGCCTTTATGCTAGAATTGATGTATATTTAAGAGTTGAAGTCTTGTTGAAACCGAGATATTTCACTGTTGAGTCACTTTCCCTCTGTACAACATAAGGCAACAAACGTGGGGGATGAATACATAGTCCTGCATTTTGCTGTGGAGGGGGGAGGCTGTGGAGCCCCCTCCTGTGGAGTCTTGGGTGGTCCATCATGGTGTATTGATCAGAATTTCCTGTTCCATAGGTCTCCTTGTGGGTACTCTTGACGTTGTGTTGGACTCCAGTGCCAGAGTGGCACCATATCGAATCCTCTACCAAGCACCAGACTCCTTGGTCTACTGGACTATCGCCTGTGGTAAGGACAAACATACAGACATGTGGATTTTTATTCTTTCTTGATACTGTGCCACATAACTAGTAGAGCATCCTGCCTGCTGGCAGTCTTTTCAGGACAAATAAATGGGTCAGGATGAAAACCTGCTCTAGTGGTTAAATTAAGAAGCTCCAGACCTTGAATGCCAGCATGTGTGTATGTGTTATGCACGATGACTGAGTAAAACCAGAAATGGTTATGAAGCAGGCACAGAAGCCTCTGTTATCTCCTACCCTTCATCTCCCAAAGATGTTCCCAGAGAAACAGTCAAGTATGCATCCTTTTTGTATGTTCTTCTCCATACCCATGGCTCAGTCCTACAGCACTTCTAAAGTGCAGTGTTCCTGGGTGATGGATGGGGTATCTCAAAAGGGTATGGTAGGAGGAGTACCTGGGTTTTAGCCCCCAGATTACCCAGACTGGGCACCCAGCTTCCCTGGAAATGGAAACCCGGAAGATAGTGCAACTCCAGCTCTCACCTGAGTGCTGAACATCAGTATGGCATTTCCTGGATAGTGAACTCAGTCTCCTCCAGGATAAATACCACTGACATGCTGGGGATGCTCACTTCCTGGGCATTTATTTCAGGCAGTATGTTGTCCTTCTAAATATGATGTACTTAGGAATTCATCAAGATGGTAGCTAGGTTAGAGTTGAATACAGAAGTATATGTTCTTACATAGATACAACAAGTCTTAAAGATTTTTGGTCTTTAAGGCTCAAACTGTGACAGATCTAACTGTAAGACTGTTTCTTCTGTCATCATAGTAGTGAGGTTGATATTTTGGTACATTAAATAGGATTTAAGCATCCATCAGATCCACTTATTTTTGTGGCCAGGTACCTATTGCAAGTAGCATAAAGCAGTAGGTAGTTACTCTCTGGTTCTGTTTGCCAGTGCTGAAAGTAGTTCCTGAAGCTGAATGCAGAAGGTCAAGTTTATTTATCTTTGATTGGCCAAGCTTGTAAGGTCAGATCCTTAGTTTGATAGTATTGCTTTTCAGCCTTAGCAAATAGAAACTTTTGAATGCAACTGCTCTAACTCTGGAGTTTCAAACACTCTTTTAGGCAGCAGCCATAACTCTGTTTATTTGAAGGAAAATTAAGAAAGAGGACAAATAAGAAGTCAGGATGCCTGGTAGCTTCCAGCACTCCCATGCTTCCTGACATTCAAAAATACTGGTTTATGAGGCTGTAGACTTCTGACCTAACAGTGCCCTGTCATCTGTGCCCATTCTTCCAATAATATTTGATTATTTGGATGACTTTTCCTCCAGAGAAATCCTCTCTCTTGGGAAAAGAGAAGGAATGGGTGAAGGTTTGCCACAGATCTAATATGTGCAGCCATTAGTAAGCACCTCTGTCCCATAAACTTGCAAGCGAGCAACTGAGGGCACAAATTTTCTTACTGTTTGTGGGCTCCCTTCCAAAGAAAATAACATATCACAAAGCTCTCAGAAAAACAGTGTTTCTTCAAAGACACTCAGACTGTGCACATTTTCAGAAATTATTTTTTTAAGACTTTTTAAGTAGGCCACGTGACTTTTCTTTTAAGTGCATTTGCAGGTTTTTTTGCATGACACCTATAGTTAATTACTATAATTTTACACCTACAATGTGTGTCCTTAGATAACCAAGGGCACAAAATTGATGGCAGTTGAATTATGGAATAAACAAAGAATAAACAAATGTACCATATGTGTAGAAATTTATGCTGCTGCTGAACTGTGAGAGTTTTGTTTCTCTTCTGTGACAGACACTGCAAGTTTTATGTAGAAATATGGTAATTTGTTTACATTTAAGCTGGTTTTAATAAACATGCTCTTCAGTCATTACTCTTAACCCTAATTGAAATTGCTAAAGTAGCTAATGTATGTATCTGTGCTTCCCTTTTGTGGAATGCTTCTTGAATTTTTAGTCTCCTAATATCTAGTTGGTTGACTGGCTTAGTTATTTTTGTTGAACTATAAAATGGCAATAGTTTAGTCTCATCACCTGGAAGGAATAGTGTGGCTCTTGCAGGGAGGTAAAATTTTACACAGAGCAAACTTATTTACACAACCTTGAAGCTGAGCAGCCCAGTGTTGCCTAAGGCTCTGTGCCAGAGTTATTTTATGAACTTGCAACTAAAGCAATTTGTTCTGAACTGATCAAGGGTTGTTACCATTATACAGGTTACTAAGGGGGTTGGCTGCATTTAGCTGTACAACTCTGGTTTGTCCTGCATGGTGCAGCTGTCCCTCCCTGTTCCCTAGGGGTAGACTGCTCGTAATTTTGTGCTTGCAGTCTCTTATTTTTACAGATTTTTTTTCATATTCTCCCCTCTGCCCTCCATAAAGCAGTAATTTCCGTCTTTGGTAAATAGCTATACAGAGTGACTGGAAGAAATGTGATTGTTTCTGGCTTCATTCATGCTCCATGACATTTGGTTGTCTTCAGTACAAGACCATTTTGAGGGTAAAAAATAATCCAAGGGGATTTGTTTGCTCTAAAATGACTATTTAAGTTATGTTTAGACCCCAGATTTGTTTCTAATCCATTTTGGATGTGAATTTTCATGGGTATTAACTCTCCTGATCTAAGCTGTATGAGAATGCTAGCTGGTAAATCTGAGGCTTTATAGCTCTGTAAAGGAGGCTGCCAACAGCAGTTACCTCCAGTGCAGTGTTGTGCTGAACATGTCACAGGATAGAGTTCTGTCTATTGACCTATACTGGAAAGATGTTACTGCTAATTTTTCAAGAACAGTTTTAAGCATATTAATTTCGTAGTGGTCTAGAAATCCAAAATATCATTTATGATCAGCCTTGTGCATTGTAATAGCCCTTCTGTGTCCCATGTCAGTGTCCCTTCCCAATCTCCTACTACTAATTTAGGGGGAAAATGATGGTATATGTGAACTCTATTTGGAAATGAGCAACTTTTTTTAGATACTTCTCCACCTATAAAATCAGTCATTCTTACTATGGCTTTGTGTGTTTTTCAGGTATTGACCCATTGCTGTAGGTTTTCTGTGGTAACAGTAATCATATGCATTTCCATAGAGGTTTCTAAATCTGTACTTCAGATGAGGAAAAAATGAATTATGGATTATTTTCAAGCACCAATGTTGAAATTTTATTATGTGCCTTGGAAAAGGTTTTCAGAAAAGCCCATGTGCTTTGGTTAACAAAGCTACAAGTTTTAGTTCCCTTACCTGAGAGTTAGAGATATTGCTTAACTTGCCTAAAAGGACAGTGATGGCAGAATGGTGAATGCTCATAATACGCTAAGACAGGCAAAGACTTGCTAGTAGCAGAGTTAAAATAGACCTGTAGTTTAAAACATCGCAGCAAAAGTGGTTTTTAATCCTGAGTGAACAAAGCAAAGAGATCTAGACTGGGATGATAAATTGATGAGAACTGGGCTGTGGGTTTTGGCCTCATTGCGTGATCTGCTGTAGATGAGACTGGGAGAGTAAACAGTAAGATAGTGGAGACAAAAAACAATGGCAACAGCAAGATGGGTCATTACAGCTGAGAATAATCAACCAAAGCTGTTTCATAAGAAGCGATGAGAAGTAATTGATGAACTGAAAACAAGAAATTTGCTTGAAGAAGAAGAAATAGCTTTAAGAAATAGTTCATGATAGTGTGTCTGCACTGCTTTTCAAGAGGTGAGCAGTTTTTCTGATGACAGCCTAGTTTTATATACCTAGCTCATGTATTTCATCATTGCTTTTTACAGCAGTCTAAAAGCCAATAAATAAATAAGTTAGTCTTCCGACCACCTCCTGAGTTCCAGAAAGGTCTGGTTGCATCCAGTAGTTTTAAGGAGAAGCAGCAGTGGCGATCACTTGTGGTTCTGAAATACTGGTTATGTATTCAGGCTATTCTGCAATATGATTTAAGTATCCACACTACAACTAGAATTGTGAAATTCCCCTGGAAGCTGCACAGAATGTTGTGTTCTGTTGCTTTCCTTGGAGCTGTGTAAAGCTCTGATTGTATGCTGTAGGGAGAATATTTTTCCCCATTGTTTGTTGCTGAACAATGAGGAAAACTGTATTTAGTATGTATTCAAGATGGTTGCATTGAGTTCTTCTACAAACCATGGACACACTTACTCACAAACATGTGACAGTTTGGATCTGTAGTGAAGCTGAAGATTTTATCAAAAATGACTTGTTGTAATTTAACCTCTTTCTAATAGTTGTTTCACATGAGCCCCTTCACTTTGTTGGGTTCTGTAGTTAGCGGGTAGGTACATTTCCTTGCTAGTTGTGAGTAAAATGAGCCAAAATCTGTGATTCAAACAAAAAGATGATGTAGCATTGATGCTTTTTCCTACCTGGATTGAGATACTTTTAATCAGCTTTCAGGTGCAGATGTTCCTATGTGAACATGTAATGATTGTTTTCTGAAAACGCTTACTTAAAAGTCCTGTTTTTTCCCTCAAAATCCTATTTTGGGGGAAAAATTTTTTTGTGAGTGCTTGAAATTATTCTTCTTTCAAAGTGGGCACAGAGAGGTCCTGAAGAGCACCAACAGCTTTATTCTGCAAGATGTTGAGAAATGGGATCAAAATGGAAGTTAGATTTGTTACAATCCACCTCAAGTAAAATAGAAGCAAAAATTTGCATATATAAACTCTAGTTCAGACAAGAAACCTTTTCATCCCTGTTCCATGCTACTTTACAGACTACATGTAAGCCTAAGTATCAAAAGATATCTCACTTGGCCCCTTTTGGCCTCCTAAACAAACTAAAGTCATAGAAGTTTAGTTTATTCTTTCATCATTAAAAATAAACAACCTTTGACAACTCTCTTCCCCCAAAAGAGCTTTCTTGGGGGTCTTTCAGCACTGTCCTTTTGAGAAAGAGTCACTGTAATAGCCTTGTCAGGGAAATGATCCTTTTCATCTTTCACTCTTGAAATTTTGTAGGTGTTTCATAATTAATAGATGTGTATGATGGTGAAGAATTAGGAACCAATGGTAGAACGTACAGCTGTTGGGGGTTTTTTGTCAGTTCCTAACAGATGCATGTGATACCTTCGCTAACTCTGTAATGTGACATTGGACAGCTCGGTGTCATTATTGTGGTTAGAATTCTAAATGTAGGGGGTTTGATCATGATATAAGTACCTTGTGCTTCTCACAGAATAATCTTGAAGATTTCTACCTATTTATTATGAAACCAAAAACTTTAGGAGAAAATTTTGGAATTTCCAGGGAGACCGTATCTGATGAAATATTGCACCTCCAGCTACTGGCAAGTTTTACTAGAGGCTTTTGTTTGTGATTAAGAGCATGTTGACACTGGTGAATTGTTTACTTTGTGGTTTTGTTTTGTTTTTTATATGCAGGTTGCTCAAGGAAGGAAATCACTGAACACTGGGAATGGCTTGAACAGAATTTGTTGCAAACTCTTTCAATCTTTGAAAATGAGAATGACATAAATACGTTTGTCAGAGGAAAAATACAGGTAGTTAAATATATTATTATAAATGTTGTCTCTTTTCCTCTCACTCTTCTCTTTTGTTCAAGGTCATTTGATATTTTACCTAATGAATAACAGATCCTTTTTTCCTTTTATTTTTTTCATTCCTTTTAGAGAAAATTTTCTGGTGAAATCTTATCCCTGTCTCCTCAGGGAGCATATTTATGGGGAAGGGGGAAATATTACAAATCATGGGTAGTTTACAGAGTTGTTAGGAGTATTTGAGATAAGCTGGTTAATTTAAAACAGGGTACTGGCAAGTGCTTGGTGTTTGGTAGCTTGTGACATAGGCACGGTGGAGAGCAAGGTCATCAGAAAGCCTTGAATAAAGTAAATAAGTATATAAGCAAAAGAATGAGTGGAGGAATAAGAGATAACCAAAAGACTTTCTTGACATTGCAGTAACTGTTGTGGCCTCTGGCCCAGACAGCAAAGGTAATAAGGACATCTGATACCCCATGGCGACTGACATGCTGTGTGCTTCATTCACTCCCTAATAGGGCATCATCGCTGAGTACAACAAAATCAATGGCATCAAGGAGGATGATGATACAGAGAAATTTAAGGAAGCCATAGTGAAATTTCACAAGCTATTTGGGATGCCAGAAGAAGAGAAATTGGTGAACTACTACTCCTGCAGTTACTGGAAGGGGAAAGTTCCCCGTCAGGGCTGGGTGTATCTCAGCATTAATCACCTTTGCTTTTACTCTTTTCTTATGGGCAGGGAAGGTATGTTGTACAGTGGAATGGTGGTTTGTGCATCTAAGAACTGTTAGGAAATCTTCTGTAGGTTGTTACTGTTCACCGGCTGAAATGCTGGGGGTACAAAGACACTGCTGAGAAAGGAGGAGCAGGGAGCTTAACTTGTGCGCTTGTTTCCTTCTTGGTTTTTATTTCTCAAAGTAGTTCTCTGTAAAACAATTCCTGGGCATCATTTAGAGGCATGGTTCACTTCAGGGATTGTGCCCAAAAGGGAATAAGGATGAGATCACACCAGTTTAGGCTCCTTCTGCTCTTACACAATCCTCCAGTACTACTCTGGTGGACTTTGCAACCTCAGACACAACAGAGCATCACAAAGGGCTCAGAGGAAACCCAGGATTGAGAACTACATAGTTTGGATGCAACCAGTCTGCTCTAGAGGGAGTTGATTCTAAGTGGTGTGGAGGTGAGCAAGCCTGCAGAACTTGGTTATGGGCAATGGATCAGTCCCCCAGGTCTTTCTGTTTAGCTGTGTAGACATAGCCTAGTAAATGACTGAATTTCTTTTTTTTTTTTTTTTTAACAAAAATAAATGTAGATTTAGTCCCTGTTCTAAGGACAATATCCTAACCTGTAGTGGTGTTGGAACAAAAGCCTAGGATCTGTCATTACTGTACTATTTGAAACTGTTTAATGTATAAAAATAACACAAGCCTGTCTGATGTGTTTAGACTACCTGAATACATTTTATAGGAAGTAGAAGATAAATGTGTTTGAATGTGGTAGTTTTTGTACTGAGTCTTTTTTGTTTGCTTCTATTCAGCAAAGTTAGTTATCCGCTGGGTTGATATCACTCAACTTGAGAAGAACGCTACACTGCTGTTCCCTGATATGATCAAAGTGAGCACAAGGTCAAGTGAACATTTCTTCTCAGTATTCCTTAATATCACAGAGACATTTAAACTAATGGAACAGCTTGCCAATATAGCTATGCGACAGCTTTTGGACAATGAAGGATTTGAACAAGACAGGTCATTACCAAAACTGAAAAAGAAATCCCCCAAAAAAGTATCTGCACTAAAACGGTAGGTAGCATGGGCTCTTAGTCTCTTGTTTTTCCTCAATCCTTTTAATTGCAGTATTTTGTCCAAAAGTTTTCTAATGTTGCTGCCGTTTACTGTTAATCCAAAAGGAATGATGGATTCCAACAGTGGCAAGATGTGAATAGTTATTTAAATATAATTACTTGGTTTTCTGTTGAAATAGGAAAGTGAAAACATTTTAATATGAACATGTTGCAGAAACAAAAATAACATATTTGAGCTAAATTCTTGTTTGTTCAGAAGCTCTTTAATGTACCTCTTGACACTGGTTGTGTTAGGTATCTGATTTAAGGCCCTTTTATGTTGCCAGGGAAAGATAATAAAGCAATTTAAGTGTTATTAAGAAATGTGCCCAACGTTCATACTTGGTCCTGTAGCTGGAATTTAAAAATTACTGTAGATGATGATGAACTCTATCTAGAAGTTATTTTAGAGAGAACTTATGTAACAGAGATACAAAAAAATACATAAAATTCTAAGGAATGAAAAATGATCTGGAAGATATTTCTGCTTCTTTTATAGATATCATATTGCAATTTGATGTTTTATTGTTATTTTTTCAATATTTTATATATTGATCATGTTAGCAAGCCATACAGAATTGTAACTAGTGCTTGTCTATTTTTCTCATTGCTTAGTGACATCTGACATGCATTATATCATTGAAGTTTGTTTCTTTGACTGTTCAGTGTTTTGCACTGAATGCATTATCACGACTAAGTCTTGAAATTGTCAACAAACTCTAGCCCTAAGGATTCCATCATGTTAAATATGCCTCAAAGAAACATTTTTGGTGTAAAATTACATGGGGTCATGTGTTGATTTAACAATAAATGGATTCACTGTATATATTCTCAGACAGTAGGACTAAATGTGAAAAGATCACCCAGCCTGTCTCCTCTGAGAAGTCAAGATCAATGTATCTAAGTCATTCATGGCAGAATTTTTTTCCATGTAGTTTTAGAACCTTCCAGCAGCAGAGACTGTACATCCTCTATATGCAAGCTGTTTCCACTGTTTTGCTGTACACTCAGTGCTTAACTGAGTTGTGTGTTGAAGATAACTTGCAATGATTTGTATAAAATATATCTTAAAATGTATTATGTATTCCTTAAAACAACAAAAGCTTTCTGCGGGTTTTTTTTAGGGATCTGGATGCTAGAGCAAAGAGCGAGCGATACCGTGCATTGTTCCGACTTCCCAAGGATGAGAAGTTAGATGGACACACAGACTGTACTCTCTGGACTCCATTCAACAAAATGCATATTTTGGGTCAGATGTTTGTTTCTACAAACTACATTTGCTTTTCTAGTAAAGAAGAGAACTTGTGCAGCCTTATTATCCCTCTTCGAGAGGTAAATACTTGTATTTGTAAATTTGTAGGGCAAATAATAAAGCAATACCCTATTAGAAATTGCATCCTAGCTTTGTTTTTTTTCATTACTGGAGAAAACCCTCTTTTGGTCCCTTTAATCTCTTGGGAGCATACTATTCTGATGTGTTCTAAGTAATATTTAATGACTGTGTATCTTGGTTCAAAGTTTCTACTACTAAAATTCACAGGGACTTGTCTCTGTCGGTTTTTACAATACTTATGAGTCCTTCCTCTCCTGTAATTTGTGTTCTGATTTACAGCCCCCTGGTACATTTTTTTGTGCCTCATAAGGAGGGACAGATGATAAAACTTCCTAGATTGATGAGTGGAACTTCTATTAAAGAATCTGTCAGATAAGATTTGCTTTTGTGAGGAGTAAAAAGATTCATAATCCTAAAGATTTGAATTGTCTCTTCACACAGACTTGCAATCATGTATTCCTGGATATGGGAAATATTGCTCAGCATTTTACAGATTCGTGTGCTTCCATTTTTAAAGCTGGGTGCTAAAAGCAGATGTTAAGTAAAAAGATTTTGTTTGATGCAATAAAAAAAACTATGCTGAGGAGGTTTTTTATGATTCACTTGATTTGTGGGTTAATGGAAAAATGTGTAAAGTGATTCTTGGAAATAGTAGCAAAGCTGATGTAACCAAGGGCAGTTTGGACTGACTGGACAACCATGGAATATTTCAAGGCACTGTTTTCCCCCACAAATCACTAAGACAAATTATATTTGTTTGGAAACTTTGAAGTACAGCATCTCCACAGTGTGTTGCAATGACTTTGATTATTTGAAAAGAGGCATTCAGTTATGGTTGCACTGTTTGTCTGGAACTCCAAGGGAACAATGGTCCTCCAGGTAAAGTGGTGGAGGAGGAGAACAAAGTCTGCATTGAACAGGACCTCTTTTCCTGGATGCAGATTCAGCAACTGCTTTTGATAACCACAGCCACAGCAGCGTGGGATTCAAAGCAGCTCTAAAGCTTTAAGAGAAAAAAATAGATTTAGCACCCGAGCTGTGCATTACAGTCTTTAAATACATCTTCAAAGGAGATGTGTGTTGTGTGAAAGATGTTTATCCTATCCTTTTAGCTAGAGATATTAATATTATAACACTAATGTCTTACCATGGATCTCTATTTCAAACAGGGTTAATAAAAAAGAGCAGAAGTAAAGGTCCTATTAAACTGAAATGTGCCCTCTTCAACCTGAAGGCAGTAAGACAGTTTGCATTACCCAGGAAATTGTTTGAAATCATAAAAGTGGTGTTTAAAAGTCCAGACAATTGTGATTTGTGTTTTGTTCAATGCATGAACTGCACAAACTTGATTGATTTATGTATTTGTGTTTAAGGCTAATGATAACTGGTAGTGTTTAGAAGACACAACTGTTATGTAATTCATCCACCTGTATGATGTTAACATGCTTCACCAAAAGCTCAGGGAACTAGTGCCCTGTACTCAGTAGATCGTGGTGTGAGTACTGTCTTCAGGTTGGAGTTCAGTTAGTGAAATGGTAACTACTCTAACAACTGAAAGTCAAACAGAAACTTCCACCTCACAGGGTTAGATGTTTTGCTTTTTATGGAAGGACATGGGGTTAGTTTCCCTTTGTCACAGGTTTCTGTGTACTGTGAAAATACGGTTGCAATAACAGTTGTTATCACAGTATGAAACCGTAACATAGTAGAACAGGAGTGTTATCCCAAAAATGGCTTACTCACATATATTGGCAATAAAAGGTAGGCAAAAGTCTTTGTTGATTCAGCCTGTACTGGTGCTAGGGAGCAGGAGAGGGATTCAGAAGTTCTACAAAAAAGCCCATAGATCTGCATCCCACAGAAGAAATGTTCTACTGATTCTTTTAAAATAAAACCTAATGAAAATAAGCTAAGAAGTGTAAAGGAGTTTTGCTGGAGAATGTACTGAAACCAGCTGTTTGAGGGATGAGTCTTCATCTTTGGGACTTCTAAGTCCTTGCATTCGATCCTGTTTTCCCACAGAGGGATGTCCATAGTGATTCGATATAACAGGGGAAGGGGCATGGATTTATTTTAAGACAGTTTCTTAGACGAAACAACTTGATTAATTAAAGATCTTAAGCTGTAGCTACTGTTTCTCCCCAGGTGACAATAGTGGAAAAGGCAGACAGCTCCAGTGTGTTGCCCAGCCCGTTATCCATCAGCACGAAAAACAGAATGACATTCCTCTTTGCCAACTTGAAAGACAGAGACTTTCTTGTACAGAGGATCTCAGATTTTCTGCAACAAACCACTTCAAAAATATACTTGGAAAAAAATATTTCTGGAAGCTATATCAGCTCAGATGATGAGGTATGTGGAGGAACATAAGTTGTTTGCTAGAAGGAGGGGATTTTAACTGGTGGGGGGAAGGAGAAACCAGGAGAAACCTTTACTGTTTTGTAAAGCTAAACCTTTGTACGCAGAAATGTATTTTAACTCTTCTGTGTTAATGCCTTTAGCTTCCTTATGCTGAACAGTTATACAATGAGGTTATCGATTTTCATCTTAGACCTAAGAGAAATTACCATTGCTATGGAAAGGCTACTCTTAATTCCTGCTACCACATTCTGAAATTAGTGGATCTTTTTGGAAGGTGTCATAGTTAAGTAGCTGGTTAATTGGCTAATACTGTTTAATATCTATTGACTTGTCCAAGTCAAAACGTAATTGCGGAATTTTAATAATTTGAAGAAATTATCAGTTGGTGCGAAACTCTTTATTCAGGACTTTAGCTGCTAAATCTCATCCTTTGATTCTTCAGAAAACAATGTTGGTGCTGAGCAAGTTTGCATGTGCATTGCTAGTGAACTTCACAACATTTGAACTAGTAAAAAAACCCAAAACCCTGTTCTAGGCATCATATGACCTTATTCGGAACCTCGTGCCTATTTACCTATGCAAAGTAAATGGTTCTTAAATTATATTATTAGAGGAATTTTGTCAGACACTTTGGATATCAAGGCTTTTACTCAATTTCTAGGTGTTATGTATGAAATTTAGGTGCTTCATGTCACCACCTGATCAGATCTGTTAAACCCAGTGAAGTTCAGCAGTTCAGATCTTGGAGCAGAATAGGCCCCTGTGGTGTATCATTTTGGTTTTATGTAGGTAGAACTCACATTCCAAGTCTGTACTAAGCCATACCTTAGTATTGCACTGAGTAGCCCTGACCTGTTTGCTATGTAAATTTCAAGTCAACGTTTTTACTTTGTTGATGGTGAGAGAGTGCCTTGCTGTTGTCATATACCAAAGCACATATGCATAGACATATAATGCTGAAGCTTTGTCTTGCCTTTTGCTCTAAATGGATCTATGTAACCTACCTACTGAATTACAAACACAAATTAATGAGTGCAAGCATTAAAATTACACTTATTAATATGACTACATATGTAGACATGCATGACTACTAAATTCAGTTTCAGGTGTTTGGTGTGTACTGCTATATGAGATCCTATGGTGATAAGTTTTGAAATCTGGTTGAGAAGTCAGAAAATCCTTTTTCTTCAAAATATTTTTCTTCCAAATCACAATCTGACAGTGTTTAATTTTCTGTAGAATATTTTTTTTTAGTTAGAGGACCAAAATAATTAATACATGTTTATTTAACATATATATATAAATATATGCTGTATATATTGTGGACAGTCAAAGAGCCACCTGGGGAGTCAACAGCCATTATGTGGACAGGAGACCAAAAGAACTGGTTTAATTACCCAGGGCTACTTAAATTAGCACTACCTTAGCAATCATAATTATAGGATTTGGTTACTTTGGGGGGGGAGTGGTATTTAGAAACTGGGAGCAATTTCACTATCCTATACTGGTTTAATTTCTGCTGTCATATGCTCAGCCTGTGAGTGTACCTGAGTGATTTAATTTGCTCAGGTTTTGTTAGTTGCTAGCATATATAAATTTTGGAATAAAATGGTGTAAAAAGCCCCATGTCTGTATTGCCTGTGATTGCTTTCTACAGGTGTTTACAAGATCAAGCAGTTTAATTTCTGCCAGCCCTCACAAAAGCCTGAGCTCTGAGTCGGAGGGAGAGCGGCAGTTCAACCTCAATGACAATGGCATTCCAACAGCAACTCAAGCTTTAATGACAATGTATCGGCGGAGGTCACCTGAGGAGTTCAACCCCAAGCTGGTAAAATACTCCTCGGAGTGCTGTAGCCGACTGAAAAAGTTGTTAAATTATGTTTTGCTGCCCAGAGGAGTGTGGCTCTGCCACAGATGGTTAAGAGGCAGCTTTTTTCACAGAAGTAAAGCACTGAACATGCTCTCATTTTACCAATACAAATAACTTCACTACATGAAAAAGCAAAGTTGGGTATAGATCAAGGCGAGGTCATATGCCTGCTCTTAAGTACTACTGCTTCAGCAATATTCTTTTAACAGCAAGGCTTACTGGGATAGAAACTTAACAGGAGGAGGCAGCCCATTAAGAAGGGAATTGTACTGTAGCCAAGTTATTTCTTGCTCAGTTGGAAAGTTGGGACGTTGCAGGCTTCTTAGCAACTTAGCATTTTGGTGGGGCAGAGTGTTAGAAAGAGAAACTGCATCTTTATGCCTGCCTTTCTTTGCTTCTAGGCTAAAGAGTTTTTGAAGGAACAGGCCTGGAAGATTCACTTTGCTGAGTATGGCCAAGGAGTCTGTATGTATCGTACAGAGAAAACCAGAGACCTTGTGCTGAAGGGCATTCCAGAGAGCATGAGAGGGGAACTCTGGCTACTGTTTTCAGGTAGGTATTCATTTGGTGTGACAGTGGGATATAAGCAAAAGTATGAGCGAAGAAAGGATTTCAGAGATGTTTAACAGTGCAGATAATAAGCACCTAAAAATATTTGGAGCAAGTAAGGCTGGGGTTGTTAGCAAGCGCCAGACTGGTTTAGACAAGGGTTCTGTTTAGACCAGTAAATAGCCTTTCTCAAACAGGCTCAGATAATTAGTGAAGAATATAAAAAAGCGAAACACATGCTCTGTTACCAAAAGCCAGCAGTCTAGGGGCTTCTAGATGTTCAACAACCTCCAGCAGGCCTAATTCCCATTTGTTTAATTGTTTCTGAATCCAATTAGGCTTTTGGCCTTTGCAGCAAGTTGTTGCAAGGAATTCCACAGTTTAAGCCTGTTGGATGGAATCACTCTCTCTTTTTCTTTATAAGTAACAAAAAAATGTTACTTTATCATTTTATTAGGTGCCCCCAGTTTGTGAGAAAATATTTGTGTCCATTTTCTGTGCCATCAAGGATTCTCTAGATCCATGTCCCCTTGGGCTTTTTTCCAGAGTTGAAGAATTTTATTGATTTTATTACTAGTTATATGGAAATCAGTCCATACCTCGGGCTTTCTTCATAACCTTTCACTTACTGCATGCCTTCTCTAGCTATGCCCCTGCCCGAGATAGCAACCACAGCTACCCACAGCATTTAGGATACGAGCACACCAGGGACTTTATATGATGACCTAATGATGCTTTCTGGTTTGTTTTCTGTTTCTTCCCTAATAATGCTTAGTCCTGTACATCATCTCTTTGCCACTGGACATTAAGAAAATGTTTTCAGAAAATATTTCAGAAAACACAGGAATACACAAATCTGTCCTGGGTCTAATGGCTAGTTGGGACCTATTTTCATGGTGTGTGTATGGTTTGTATTTCCCACGTGCATCACTTTGTGCTACTGACACTTGATTTCCTTTGCTTCTGAGATTTTGATTTCCAGAGAAGTTTTAAAGTCAGCAGTGAAATCCCGTGGCAACTCTGTGAGCATGCAATAGTGTCCCTACAACAGGCAAAGTGCCCTGCCCAAGATGACAGAGTCGTTTTCCAAAGCAGTAATAGAGCTCAGAAGTTCCTGTTTCTTGCTTTTGGCTGAGATATTGTACTTTCTGCAACCAAGCATTAGTCTGCTCCCTCCTCAGGGCAAGTAGCTTTCTCAGAGGCATGTTCTGAGTTATTGAGGATAATCAAACCCACAGCCAGCTTCGGAGAGAGCTCATGATACCATGTGGCTGCACAGCTGGTTTGTTCTTCATGGCTCCTGTTTCTTTCTGGCTGAAAGAGGGGCTTTATCTTCTTCTTTTTTGTTTTTTAGGCTTTTTTAATCTCATTATAAAATGCTTCTAGAGGGGAAGACAAGAAAGGGTGACACCTCAATCACCTAAGCACACCCTTTTTTTCTTTCTAACCCTTGCTTTTTTTCTTCTGGTTTTAATACTGTTCTCTCACTCCCAGGAGCCATTAATGAAATGGCCACTCATCCTGGCTATTATGAGGATCTCGTGGAGAAATCGATGGGGAAGTATAATCTTGCTACAGAAGAGATAGAGAGGGATCTGCACCGCTCCCTGCCAGAACACCCTGCATTCCAGAATGAGATGGGGATTGCTGCTCTAAGAAGAGTCTTGACAGCTTATGCTTTTAGAAACCCAAACATAGGATATTGTCAGGTAACTGAAATACCGTGGCACTCCTTCAATTTCTGGAATTCCAGTTCTTTACTGATGTTCCTGTTTCTTCAGTCATATGCACAAGTATTTGGCAGTGTAAAGTACACTGATAGACACATAATGCTGTGAGGTAGAGCCTCAGTGCTGCAGAATTGCAGTAAGGCTGAGGTCAGAGGGATTTGACACAAGGACCTACTCTAACAGAAGTATTAGCAGTGTGTGCTGAGAGATGTGCATAATTTTCTGTAAGCATATTTTCAGCCCATAAATCTGGAGACTGGACAGAGAATAACAACAAATGTACCCTGAGGTCCATCTACAGAAAATGACCCTGAAGTAGGGTTCTTTTCTTTTAAGCAGGAAAAAAACCAACAAACTTTAACTTTTCAGCCTTAAATTTTTACCTACTTATTCAATGTATTAGTTGTAATAACCCTCCAGAACCTCCTTTACTATTTTTCAATGATGCCATTTAATCATTCAAAATGAAACTAAAAGAAATAATTAAAAAAAATAAAGCACCCTAGAAAATATCTTATCACTGTGCATCACAACCATGTATTTGTGGAGTTAATGCTGACCAATTCGTGGTCTTGGAGTTCTTATGCCTGTGATTCTGGTCACTTTAGTTTCTGGTCCCAAATCATTCTTTTTTGCTATGTAACTTTGACTTATCACCTGGGCCCTTTTTTTGCCTTCCTACCTATTTTTGCAAAAAGGAAACTGGAATTTATGAATATTAAGAAGCCTGATTAATGTCTGACTGTAAAGATTCCTAGACACAACACGAGTAAGCAAAAGTACAAGCAATTCTAACAAATACCATCATAAATTATTTAATAACAAATACAATGCTAAGTAATAGCTACAAGAATTTTTTGTAAAGGCCTTTTAACAGAGAACAGTGGAAAGACACTGTGATTCTGTTTTCTAAAGCTGTCACAATAATTGTTAGAAGCCTTAGGACTTGCTCCATGGCATTCAGAATGCTGATTCACAGTTACTGTGAGAATTCAGGCACTGGAGTATTTCATACATGGTAGACAAGATAAAAAGGAATAGCATAGACTTTGGCAGAGCTGTAACACTGTTCTGAGTTTCAGTTGAAACCATAGTTGCTGTTTCAAACAGGTAATGATGAAGCTGAAGTCTTAAAATGTTACAGGATCTTAAATGAGCAGCTAATTCCGTAGGAGGCAAACTGAGAAGAAAATGGTACTGAAGTGCTTCATTTGTTCAAAAGCTGTAAGCAAACAATTCAGGGGTCATTGTACAATGCTGTGATATTTGGAATGGAGTGAAACGGGCCATAAAAACCTGTTGTGTACACAGTTGAACGTGGAGAGCGAGCAAGAGCAAGACACTTCTGTTTCACCGTGCTGTGGTGGTTCGTGACTGACCCTACTACAGCCATTTGCCTTAGCTCACAGATGCTGTGTGTGGACCTGTTTGTATCAGCAGAAGAAAGGACGAGGAGTGCAGGCTGCCTCTGCAAGGAGTGCTACAGCAGCAGCCATTGTTATTGTGTGTAGGAGGCATTCTGTCTGCATCAGACCCAGTTTTCCCAAGGGTTCCTGCTGGCAGAATATCAGCATCAATATAACTGGATGCTTGTGGACCTGAGTAGGCCTTTGATTTTGAAAAGGAATACTGATTGATTTATTTTTTCTTAAAAAAAACCCAAACCAACAAACAAACCAAAAATAAACCAACAAACGATTTTTGTTGTTTATTTGAAGCTTTCTTAAGCTTTCCTTTGAGCACTGGGAAATACTGCCTGCTGGTTTTGCAGGAAAATCCTTGGAACGGTTTGGGTTCTGCATGGGAAGATGTAGCTAATTTCCTAACCCTAGTAACCACTTACCTGCCCAGTTACTGTGCTAGATATTGAATAAATGGGTCTATCAATTGATATTTCTCTTTCTTTTAGGCTATGAATATTGTCACTTCAGTACTGCTCCTTTATGCAAAAGAGGAGGAAGCTTTCTGGCTGCTGGTGGCTCTGTGTGAACGTATGCTACCTGACTACTACAACACAAGAGTTGTTGGTATGTTATGGGGAAATTTTCTAAAATGACAGTTCAAAAATTAACCAAATTGATTGGTATTATTTGTATTGAAACAAGCATATATATGTGTGGCATAGATACAACTGAATGCTAGTGGCAAGACAGCTTGCTCAGGAGTATAGAAGCAATTCCCTAATCAGATGTTGTGATAGTTATTGGTTTTAAGTTACTTAGGATCAGATGGCATTCTGAAGTGGGCTTTAAATGAAGTAAATAAAAAAGAGATGCGAGGCTAAAATTTAAATTTGAGATGATACAGTTATTTAATTAAAGTGGAAACAGGAGCTTTGGCAATTTGTAATAGAAGTCTTTGTGCCTGTCTACCTCTGACTAGAAATGGCACAAATCTATGAAAGCTATTGTTGTCAGGTGACAGTTACCTTGTGTATGTGGAAGTGAATGGCTCTTCAGTTTATCATGGAAACTGTCTTTACTGTAGCTCACAAATGCTTGAGGTACTCATTCAGCCTTAGAAATTATTCTTCCTGGCCTGCTTAAGACTCTGGTGGCATAGATATGTATAACACAGGGTTCTCTTGAAATAAATCCAAACCCTCACAGTCACCCTGACCTCCTCCAACCGGTGATGCTGAGCAGTCTTATTCTAATTAGTAACGGTAAGTACTAAGCCATCATGTAACTTCTGTAGGTGCTAGACCAAATTGACCCTTTGTTAGCTCTTATGAACAAAAAAAACTTACTGCAGTTCAATTTGCATGTACAGCTCAGTAGTGGAATAGAATGTTATTTATCTGCAAGTGAGAAAATGTGTATAAGCATCATGTAGAATATTCCTAGGTTTTATATTTTTATGTAGGTAGAATATGTGTATCTCCTAAACAGCGATGTGGTCAGTTGCTCCCAAATTAATGGACATCCAACCTTATTTATTTTCAACAGGAGCATTGGTGGATCAGGGTGTCTTTGAAGAATTGGCTCGTGACTATGTTCCACAGCTTTATGACTGCATGCAGGACTTGGGTGTAATATCCACCATTTCCCTGTCCTGGTTCCTCACTCTTTTCCTCAGTGTAATGCCATTTGAAAGTGCAGTAGTCGTTGTGGATTGTTTCTTCTGTGAAGGAATTAAGGTGATATTTCAGTTAGCACTCGCTGTCCTCGATGCTAATGTAGACAAGCTGCTTAACTGTAAAGATGATGGAGAAGCCATGACAGTCTTGGGAAGGTATTACAGAAAATAAAGTCTCTTATTTTTCTTTTTGCTTACTTTTCTGATTTGTGTTCTCTTATGTTGAAATACTCAATTTAAACCAGTACAATATATGTAAATCTTTGACATGCTCATAGTCCCCTTTCACCCATATAAGGTAGTCTCTATATTACCTTATGATAATGTTAAGTGACCAACAAGGTAAAAATTCTTCTTTCAAGACATTCAAATAAACTTCCCAAACCTGGTTATAGAAGCTTAATTTTGTTGATTATTTTCATCTATTACATGGGGTTTTGTTACTTCATCTTTTGCCTGCTACCTTTTAAATGCTTCTAAGAAAAAGCCTTGATCTGAGGGGAAATTGTTTTGGGAATGGACTTAAACGGAACTGGGGAGGTAGGCTCTTGTATGAATAAATCTCACTGAAACAGGAGCCTGATAAATAGACTGGATTGAGTTATTTAATACAAACTAATACTGCTGAGTGTAATTTCTGATTCTCTTGTGTTTGGTAGCGGTGTTTCATTTTCAAGATGCTGCTGAAACTTTGAAAATTTTTTTCCTAGTAAGTTCCATTAGTGTAGCCTTGCTGAAGTCTGGTTTTAATTTCTTTGGGATTAAAGATGACTGTGGTTGTGTTTTCTCTGAAGTAAGCCTCAGTGCTTGCTGAGGATTTCAGTGTTCTGCAGCTGCAGGGTAGAGCACAGATGATCTGCAGCAGCTGCACTGATGGGAGGAACAAGCCCTTAAAGCCCCGTGCAGTGAGGTTGTACAGTAGTGGGACAGGGGGTTATGCAGACTGAAGCACACTGATCTTTGTTCCCATAGTGTCATAATTCCCTTAGCATATTGAAACAGACAGAAGCAACAGTTTTGTAAGCCCCTCATTTCTGACTAGCTATATTGAAGCTATTTCTTGATAAGGATAATGAATTACCACGGTTACCTTAGCTCTCTTTGAGAAAAAGCAGTGTTAGGATTTGTCAGATTGCTGATATCAAAAATAATCTAGTTCATTAGTGGAGAGTGGTTTGATTATTTTTACGTTTAATAATCTGTATTTAACCTTTATTCTGTTAACCCTCAGAAGGGAGTGGGTGCAGATGAATCTTGGGTTTCTCATGTCTTTTTTTTTCCCCACCAGGTATTTGGACAGCGTAACTAATAAGGACAGCACTCTTCCACCCATTCCTCATCTGCACTCACTGCTCAGTGATGACGTAGAGCCTTATCCTGAGGTGGATATCTTCAGACTGATCAGGTCTTCTTATGAGGTAGGATAGGATTTCTTAACAGCCACTTGTCAACCCACACTGGTTCTGCGTTAGAGGAATTTGGTGCTATATAGTTTGGCTTTGCTTGGAACTGAAAGAACGTAAAAGAAATACAGATGCATCTCAGAAGTCTGAAACGGGGTAGGGGAGAGGTATTAGTCATTCTTTTTCTTTTAACCAAAACTTCTAATTGGAGCTGTTTTGAAACCTGCAGCATCACAGGAGAGCAGCCCACAACCAAAAAGTAATTTAGAAACAAAAGGCTGAACTTGTAATTCACAAAAGGCTAATTCTCATCTAAGCTTTTTCGTGCTTTTCCAAACTGAAATATAAATCTATATGATTTCAGAGGACCTTTCTATTATCAGAGCAGCTGTGTTTCTTTTACCATTTTTTTTTCAGCAAGTGCTGATTATTTAAGAAGGAAGTAGTTAATCCTTAGCATATTCTACGCTGAAGGACAAACTGAATCAAGTCAGATATATAGTTATCCTTCATACAATGTTAGAATGGGGGAAGGATGTTTATGTGAAATTCTGTTTCTCTTGTATTTGTTTGATTTCCTCATCATGAAGACAGCTTGCATTGGCTTAACTGCCTTTAACCTGACTCCATGAAAAGCCAGTCTGTCTTTCTGGGGCTTATGCAGCACAGAACCTTGTAGCTCCTTCTAGATAAATAACGAGCCATACTCCAGTGTAATTAGGCAAAACAAATAGCGTGGGGAGTGAAGAACTGTGAGGAAAGCAGGAGTTGGTTGCAAAGAGAGAATTGGTTTCAGGAGAGTTGTTAGTTGATTCAATTATTTAAAAAACCAACTATTTAATAGTAAGCTATCAAGATAAAAAAACTTTCAAGGCATCTGATACTCAATGACTGTTAACATTCCTCGGTTAGTTGTGTGCAGTCAGGGCTGGCAACTCACTGTTAGCTTTTTTGCAGCTACAAAGAGTAAATTATCAAGTAAATGAGCACATCTTTGCCATTTTTAGCATTTAAGCTGTTAAAGGTACTTGTGGGGTAACCTGTCCTTAATCTTCTAGACAATTATTGTTTATGAAAAAAGTAGGAAGACCTACAGCTGAAAAAAATGCTTTTTCTTGGAATCCTTTGCCATCCCTCAAACACAAACACACCACCCTCAAGGGGAGGAACACCTTGTCCCTTGCAGACAGTCCTGTGGTATTTGCCATGGGACCTTGATGAGTCTGAGAACGTAGTGAAGGCATAGGACTGGCAAAAGCACAATTGTTTTATGGAGAGCTGCTTTCCATGATGCCCTGATCCTGTCCAGCTCTTGTATGCATCTGACATGATTACCTATGAGAAGCCTCCAGTGAAAACTGGTGCAGAGGAATTTTTTGGTAGTTAAGCAATAAGCACCCCTCTCAATGTCTGTGATGATATTGAACTGTCTTTCTACTTTTAAAAGAGAAACCTTCTTGAACTGAGAGAATATGCATAACAAATACATTTTACCCTGCCAGTAATTTTGTCATTTACTGAAATTACTTTTTAGTAAAAAATCCATTTTCATTAAATTTTGCAATTAATTCAGAAGCCATAGCACCTGATGTTTTAATAATTACAATAGAAGTGACTGAAATAATGCATAAACACTACAGCTCTAAAAGCCTGTACACAGGTCACTAGCTGCCAATGGAGTGTAGGCTCAGACATTCTGAGCTGTTATGTGCTTAGCTCCTTTGATTTGTGCGTTAGTTAATTTGGAAAAAAGTAGGCCTTAAACACTTAAGGTACATCTGTAGTTGTATCTGGATCTTCACCATTTTAACTAAAGAACTGAGACCCAACGATTCCGGCTGTTGAAAAGTTTGATGCAGTTTTGGCCTAGAACAAGTGACATGCTTCCAATTCCTTACATGATTTGAAAGTTAACATGGGCAAGGGACCATTCCCAGAAGGTAGTTGCATGCAGCCTTCCTTTTCCCTAGGCTATATGAGTTTTAGTTGTGTGGGTGTGTACAGACCATCTCATTTGGCCACCGGACCAGAGAAGAAGCCCTGGTTACTGGAATAGATGGGGCCTCAGAGCAACAAAAGACCTTTCTCCTCAAGGTTTTGTGACCTCTGTAATGCTTGATATTCATGGATGTTTATCTAGATTCCATTTTTTCAAGACTTCTTTATTTGCAAAATGCTTCAAGTACATTAAATATCTTTTTACTCCTGAGGTACATGATAAGGTGCACAGCTTTACAGGTAAATGCAGCTTTGGAGTTAATTTGATCACACAAGAATGTGCTAGAAATGTAAATCCATCCTGTATGAAAGCAGATTTTGCCACCCGCTTCTAGTTTTACATGTTGCATACTTGATGCCTGGCATTAATTGTTCCTGCTGGTCCTCTGTGCCTTTCTAAGTATGTTGCAAGTGTTTTCTTGATGGCAAAAAACTTCTACTTATAGTTCACAAAAATAGATCTTATGGGTTAGGCATTTGTCTACATATGAAAACATGGAATGTTGTTTCTAATATGTTTTCCCCTAGGATGCTTCTGTAGTATATGCAGGAGTTCCTTGAGATTGTTATGTGTATTGTGAAAAAAAACTTCTGAAAATAAGACTTGTGCACTTTAGAGAATCTTCTTCCTAGTGGAAACTGAATTCCTGATGCTCGGGTTCAGATGCTTGTGAACATAAGGACTGCTATATTGTCTCAGCCATAAGAGTTCCAGTTAGTCTAAATATCTTCTGTCTCAGTAGCAATTAAGAGATATTCCAGGACAAGCTGAGATAAAACACTGCAGAAGGAGTTATGAAACAATCTATTCATAGAGATTTAACAAGCAAGAAATTTCTAACTACTGAGATTATGCTTAGAAATGTGAGGATTTATAACTTAATAAAGACTTTTCAAATTAAATGAAAATAAGTTATTGGGAAAAATAAAACCTAATTATGTACTCCTAAAGTCTTTGTAGCTTTGTCATGTGTTATAAAAATGCCTTAACAGTAGTTTTTTTTAGTATACCATTTGTGGTATGTCACATAATTGAATTAATTTCTCAAATACATTAAAGGCAAACTACATATCCCAAATATTAATATACAGACTGTCCTGTGCTACTTTTTCTCTTTTAAGAAATTTGGAAGTATCCGAGCAGATTTAATTGAACAAATGAGATTCAAACAAAGGCTGAAAGTTATCCAAACCCTTGAAGATACTACAAAGCGCAACGTGGTAAGTACTGAAATAGTGTTCTTCGCAAAGGTTAAGGTCAGTCAGTTTCTGAAATTTAAATTAGCTTTTAAATGAGACATGGATTTCAAATCCATAACTGTTAATGTTGTGTTTCAAAAGGTACGAACTATTGTGACAGAGACTTCTTTTACTATCGATGAACTGGAGGAACTGTATGCTCTTTTCAAGGTAAAGCTAAGTGAAGATAAGATCAAGTGCCTGCAGGAGATGCAAACATTTATCTTTTTTTTATGGAACTTTGTCTTATCTAAAGAACAGGTTGAGTCTGTGAGTTACTTGCTATTGGGTATCGTGATACACACTTGAATTAGCTGCTGCATTCTTGAACATACAAAAAAAACCCAACCCACCTACCAGTTTTTAAAAGCTCAGGAAATGGGTAATTCACTGAATGATTTGTCCATGGAAAAAAAAGTAATATATGGATGAAAACTATTATGATGAAAAAGTTAATAGATAGACACTTTTGATCAGTCTTTAGAAACTTCCCTATGTCTCTCTCTACCTGGTCCAAATTTTGTAATTTAGTACAGAAATACCTTTATTATCTCAAACAGTTAATACTTCCATGTGACAATAGCTGATTTTTGCCATTGTTAGTGCTTTAGTGTATACTGTATTACATGGAGACTTAATGTCACAAAGTGATGCCTTTGTAAGCTGATTGTACAGCAATGCCATTAGATCCACAAATTTAAAGGTGAGCAGTTAAAATGCTTTAGCTTCACCTTCATGCACAGTGCCTTCAAACAAGATACTTTTTTCTTCTGTTTTGATATAACAGGTATTTTTTTGTGTACTGTGAAGAATTTCTTTCCTTCCAATTTCCAATCTGTAATGTCAGGTCTTAACAGTTGTCCAAACCCTTTAGTAACTTCTTTCAGTCTTCCATGGAATCAGTGAGACCAAGTCAGACAGTTCACCCTGGCTGATCACTGTGCAGTGCTGGGACTAAGTTTCTGATTAATTTTGAATTAGATTCCACCGAAATCAGATCCAGAACTTTCACTGACCTCAGTAAGACTGGGAGAGTAGGATTTTAGACAGTATTTTTGAGACTATGCAGTTCAACAAAAAATACTTCAAAAAAAG
>VZRW01013459.1:12004-34682 GCA_013398125.1 Aegotheles bennettii | reverse complement strand
CTGGAGACATTCAAACCCCGCCTGGATGCGTTCCTGTGTGATGGACTCTGGGTGACCCTGCTCTGGCAGGGGGGCTGGACTGGATGAGCTTTCGAGGTCCCTTCCAACCCTAGAATTCTGTGATTCTGTGATTCTTGCTGCCCTGAGCCCTTCCCGTGTGGGTGAGCAGAGGAGGTGGTCAGTGTGGTTGGGTGGGTTGGTTTCCAGTTGTACTGGAGGGCTTGGTGAGTGCTCTGAGTGCTGGAGGTGGTGCCAAGGGCTGCGGGGAGGCAGGAGGGGCACCAGCCCAGCTTTCTCCTGCTGCTGTGCTACCAAACACCTGAAAAATGTGCCTTGCTTGGAAGCCTGATGGAGGAAGGGGCGGATTTATGAGACAACTTGGAGCTTAACTCCCTCCTAATCCTGCAATTCCATGGGTGATGCTTTCCCTGGGTTACCAGGAGGCTCCTTACCCATCAGTGTTCCCAGGATCCATCTGTTGTGGGGTTCCCAGGTTATTTAACGCTGGGAAGAGAGTCCTTGGGCAAAGTGTTCCATGCTGTGTTCTGATCCAGCCTGGCAGTGTGTTTAGTGCTGCTCCTGGGAGTTAACAGCCAGGCTGCCTGCTCCAGCTTGCACGTGGGCTCGCAGCAGCCCCGGCGGGCACGCGGGGCTCAGAGGTGGCCCTGGGGCTGCGGTGATGTTGGCTGCAGGTCAGGGATGGAGGTGTGTGATGTTCCCAGGTACAGCAGCTGAGCCTGGCACGGGGACACTGATGCTGTTCTGCTGTCAGTGTTTTTAAAAGGTGCCTGAACCCGGAGAATGGGTGGAAGAAGCTTCAGTGATGACTTCTGGCCCGAAAAACCTTCCTTGCCATGCAGCCTCCTTCATTAGACTCGTGTGGTTTGATTTTTGAGTGTTTGCTGTTACAAACGAATGGCTTTCCTGATACAGAAGAGAGACAAAAGCCTTTAAACTTCTCGTAAGGTTTTAAATAATTCAGGCGAGCGCTAAGCCAGCTCTTATTAATTGTGTGGTGCTGTTCCAGGTCTATTGCCCTCCCCTAATTGCACTGGGTTTCCTCCATCGAGAGCAGGAGACGGTGATTAACGGTGATTGGAGTTTACAGGAAAAACAGTTAATGATGATTGGAAGTAATGGCTGTTTCTGTTAGCATTTCATTTATGCTGCCTCTCTGCGTGGTGATCATCAGGTAGAGTCTTGCCAAGCCAGTGTCTGCTGCAGAAGAGGGAGCGGTGTAAAGCTGTGCCCAGGGTTGGTTATGGATCCCTTGCACCAGGACTGGCCTGTTTGCTTCTCAGAAGAGATTCACGTCTGTGTTGGGTTGGAAATTGAGAAGGGAATGGAGCTGGGGAAGGGCCTTGAGCTCAGGGCTGATGGAGAACTGCTGAGGGAGCTGGGGGGGTTCAGCCTGGAGCAGAGGAGGCTCAGGGGGGACCTCATGGCTCTCTACAGCTCCCTGAGAGGAGGTTGGGGTGAGGGGGGGGTCGGTCTCTTCTGCCGTGCCCACAGGGAAAGGACGAGAGGGAACGGCCTGAAATTGCAGCAGGGGAGATTCAGGTTGGACATCAGGGACAATTCCTTCCCTGGGAGGGTGATTGGGGGTGGGAATGGGCTGCCCAGGGAGGTGGTGGGTTCACAGTCCCTGGAGGTGTTCAAGAGGTGTCTGGATGTGGCACTGGGTGCTGTGGGTGAGTGGGGATGGAGGTGGGGGTTGGACTGGGTGAGCTTGAAGGGCTCTTCCAACCTTGACAATTCCATAATCTTATGATTCTATACACTGGAAATCCCATCAGTGAAAGGCTTGTTGCCACATCTAATCATTTGCTACCTGAAACGACCAAGTCAAGCTGCTTGTTCTTCTGGATAACCTCAGATTGCCTTCCTTTTCCTCTTCAGTACAGAGTCCCAGGCCTACGATAGGTTATTTTTCACTCTAACCCTCAGAGCATTTCAATTCCAGTGGTCTCACATCTTTTAATTTAAGGCATAAGATTCAGANCCCCTCAGTCTCCTTTTCTCCAAGCTAAAGAGCCCCAGCTCCCTCAGCCTTTCCTCATAAGGGAGATGTTCCACTCCCTTCATCATCTCTGTGGCTCTGTGCTGGACTCTCCCAAGCAGTTCCCTGTCCTTCTTGAACTGTGTGGCCCAGAACTGGACACAGGACTCCAGATGTGGCCTCACCAAGGCAGAATAGAGGGGGAGGAGAACCTCTCTTGACCTACTGACCACCCCCTTCCTAATGCACCCCAGGATGCCATTGGCCTTCTTGGCCACCAGGGCACATTGCTGGCTCATGGTCATCCTCCTGTCCACCAGGACCCCCAGGTCCCTTTCTCCTACACTGCAGATTTTCTCCTTTACCTGCAGATCTGTGTGGTGGCTGCTCTAGGAGAAGCCCTGCTCCGGGCAGAAGTGTTGCTGAGCTGTGTTGAAGCCAGGAGGAGCGCAGGGGTAGCGGGAGGGGTGGAAGGGCAGGCTGTGTCCCTCGGTGTGTCCTCCTGCTGAGGACATCACCACGTGCTCTCCTCTGCTCCTTGCAGTCAATCCCAGGGCAGTTTTAGTTTTGGTGGAGGGTTGGGTGTTGTGTTTATGGGTTGAAGCTGTAAGGTCTGATTTTTGCTGCCATATGGACTCGGCTGCAGGCGTCATCAGGCGACTGAAGGAACATTTGTGAATCAGCTTAGCTCTTTCTTGCAGCGTGGTACTGATCCTCCTAGCATCACTCATCTTTTTTTAGTGTTTCCTAATATGTAATAGGAAGAAATAGGTTTTTCAGCAATGTTTTAGGGAATTGGGATAAAACTGAATCTCTGTTTCTGAAATCTCTTCTACAACCGCGTACTCGTCTAGTGAAGCCATCACAAGTGGGCTCGTGTCCTTCTTACAGGGCTGCTGCATTATGAAAATCTGTGCTGAATTCTATAGAATAAAGTTCTGACAGTGGTGTGACCATGTGAGTGTTGGTGGGTGTGGGGTATCTGACCTGGCCATGTTTAATTGACTTCAATTTGTCTCTTGGCTCTGTGGTGCAGGAGCAGTTCCAAAGCTTGGACCTCTGAAGACGAGACAGGAGGGAGATGTTGGTGCTGCCTCTCTGGCTTTGGGGGTGCTGGGGTGGCACACCTCTTTTTTCACTGTGAACAGGCCAGAATGACTGAGAATCATAGAATCATTCTGGTTGGAAGGGACCTCCAGGGTCATCAAGTCCAACCTTTATCCCATCACATTCCTAACCATTGGACCATCAGACCATGGCCTCCAGTGCCTCATCAACCCGTTTGTTGAACACCCCCAGGGACGGTGACTCCACCGCCTCCCTAGGCAGCTTAATCCTGTTAAGAATTTGTCCTAGTAGGAAAAATCTGTAAGAATCAAAGAATCCTTTTGAGAATCATTTAAAATGTGAATTTCTTAAGTCTCCCATTATTATTATTATTATTTTTTAATAGCACAGCAATACCTTATCTCTTCCTATCCTCTGTTCTGAGAGCACAGAGGTTGTTCAGGAGAAGACCTTGTGGTTCAGGAGATGCCCTAGTTGTAAATCTGGAGTGTGTCCTGTCATAAAGTCAGCTGAATTATGTAGAATAAAGTTCTGACGGTGGTGTGGGGTTGGACTGGATGATCTTGAAGGTCTCTTCCAACCTCAATGGTTCTGTGATTCTGGTCCTGCAGTGGTTTTTTGGAGGGACAGGGGCCTGAGGTTTGCTCTCTCCATGGTGCAGTCATTCACTCACCTGCCAGCAAGCTGTCTAAATCAGGGAAGTTCTCTGGCAATGACCCGAGTTTTGTGACTAAATCTCCATCTTCAGGAGGTTTTTTTTTTGACCTCCAGGAACTGGAGAGCTGCGTTGGAGAGGATCTGCGAGGAGAAAAATTGAAGCGAGGGACACAGTGGCTGCAATTAAGAAAGTTTTCAGCACAGATTCCCATTATTCTGCATTTGAGCTGCCTGATCACACCGTGCTTGTTAAACCAGGGCTGAGGACACAGTGCTCCAAGTTGCTGCTCTCTTCCCCCTGTGTGTGTTTGTCAAATACTCAGGCCAGGCAGGTGGAATGGTTGTGACACAAAGAGATTGAACACGTTCCTCCACTCTCCTGGGATGCAGTAACACAGTGACCTGCTGTGAAAGAATCTGGAGTAATTCATGCCCTCCAGTTGTGTCAAGTTACAGCGTTGCATCCTTTTTCTCTAGGAAATACAGAAATCCTGAAGGTCTCTTCCAAGTTGACCATGGGTTGCTCGTGGTTTGGGAGTGTCCGGAGCGTTATATCAGTGTCCTGGAGAAGCTCAGTGGGGTCAGCTGTGAATCTGCAGGGACAGCAACAGCTCAGGCTTCCACCAGGCAAATCCCAAGTTTAGGGGATGTTTTTAACCTTGTCCCCATTGCTGTTGGGTGGATTTTATAAATAAATGGGAAGAAGTTGGCATCCACAGGGATCCTCGTGGCCGGTGTGTCAGAACCCCCCGTGCCTGCATCCATAGCCATGGTTGTGCCATGTTTCATTCCTTTGAGTGTTTTCAAGAGGTTGGGCACTGGAATGGGCTGCCCAGGGAGGTGGTGGAGTCACCATCCCTGGGGGTGTTCAACAAACGGGTTGATGAGGCACTTGAGGCCATGGTCTGATGGTCTGATGGTTAGGAATGTGATGGGATAAAGGTTGGACTTGATGACCCTGGAGGTCCCTTCCAACCAGAATGATTCCATGATTCTATGAAACACAGCGTGTAGCAATGCCCTGTAATTAAATTGCTGCTCATCTTGGCTCATGGAAGAAAAGTGAGGCAACATCCACTGCAGAAATGGATGTGTTAATGACAAACGCACATGTTCTGGGTTAATGGGGAGGTGGGGTCCAATGTTCACACTGAGCTGTCAGGGAGCAGTTTCCTGGGTGTGTGGCACAGCAGCACGGGTACAGATGGGTTCTCTGATCACTTCACTGATCATCTTGTAAAGAACTGGTGTGGAGATGACATCTTTGGGCAGAGCAACCTGTTTAATTGGATTAGAGATGCTCTGTGACACTAGGAGCTGTAGAAGTCCTCCTTCAGCGCGCTTGGTTCTTCTGTGCTTCTAGATCAGTCCTGGAGCTGTGAATGTGTTTCTGGCAGCTGAGTTCTGAGCTGTGTGATGGTGCTGGGTAAAACACAAAGCTGCATTCCAGAACTGAATCTGTTTGGCTGTAAACTTGGCAGACAAAGGGTAAGCAGCAGTCACCACCCTCAGAACCAACATCTCCTAATTGCCAAGGTAGGCACTTCCCTCCTGACGAGTGGCTCTCACGTGCTAGGATGGAAGTAGCTGCTGGATTCCTGCCCAGGCAGTGAGGGGAGGACACGTCTGCTCTCAGCACACTTTCCATTTCCTTGGTCTGTGTGTGCTGTATAAGGAACTGCTGGTGAAACCGGTGTTGGTGCTGCTGGTGCCTGGTGGTTGGGCTTGGCCTCCTCTGCTTGTGTAGGTGACTCCATCTGTGAGCAGAGAAAGTCACTGGTGGTGCAGGCACAAGATGATTTGGGGAAAAACCATTCCCTGCTCTGCTCCTGGCCCCAGGTGGTTCAGAAGGTGGTGATGTGAGCTCTTCCCTCTCATATTTGAAGTGTCAGCTCTGTGTTGGTGGCAGCTGGTGTGTGTGTGGTCTTGGTGCCTCCTCAGCTGCCCGAGCTGGCATGGGGAGGGGACTCGGGCTGGTGGGAGCATCACATCCAAGGGAAGCAGGGTTGTGTCTCCTCTGTCGTGCTGGCCTGGGCTCTGGCTGGAGGGTGGCTGGCTGCTGGCTTGCTCAGTCCCCTGCCTTTGACAAAGATTTGGATATTAATTCTGAAATTTTTGGCTTTCCTGACGTGTTCCTCTTCTAAACAGGAGAAGAAATTCAGTGTTGATGAGCTCGTTATCGAGAGAGCATGCAGCTCCTTCCCAATAAGAAGAAATGCTCCCAGCAAAGTAAACCAGAGGTCAGATGGAGCAGATGGACAGGCTGGTCCTGAGCAGCCATGCAGGGCTTGTCCTGGGGACACCTGGGGTGCTCCCCCTCTGGGCACAGCAGCAGTTCTGGATCTGGAAATCTGCAACCTGTCCTGCCGAGCCTGCTGTCCCAAAAAGTGATTCATAGGTGTTTGATCTCTTCTTGTAGCTGCAGAACTCTGGAAGCTTTATTCAAGTATTTATTTTCAGGTGTCCAAAAAACCTTCTGCAAACCAGAAACTGATTTATTTATTTTTAATGTTAGAAACTGAGCAACATCTCCTGTGGCCGAGCCTGATCCCTGCTGTAGGCATCGTGTTGCCATTCCTTCCATAAGCATTGCTGAATATTCCTTACAGAAATGTTACTGAATGCCTTCCTTTAAGGAGTTTTGGGTTTGTTTCCACTGTTTCCCACTACTGTTACAGTAATGGTTTCCTCTTCTGTTTATGAACCCTTCCCCAGCTGCTGTTCAGTAGCTGTGATAGTGTTGCTGTTGTTTTATACCAATTTATTGTCTCCTTTAGTGCAGAGTTGTTTCTCCTCTGTGTTGCTCAGCTCCATGGTGTGTGTGTTTGTGTGTGTGTGTGTGTGTGGAGACAAGGCAGGCGTAATCCTCCTGGGGCTTCCCTGAGCGGGGAGAGCTGGATTTGTCTCCTTCTCCTAGGCTATTGCTGACCCAGCTCTGGTGCAGCTCATCTCTCTGTGTGCCGGTTTGTGTCAGCTGTGTGCAGCAGGCTCCTGCTGTTTGCAGCTTTGTGTTCATCACAGACCCTGCTGTCACCTGGCTCCTTGGATCTGTGTATGGGCAATGCTCCGTGCGTGTCTGCTTCCCATCAGGAGCACGGGCCTGGGTAATGGAGAGTCCACACATCCTCATCTCAGTTCCCTGTTTGTCCTCAGTGCTCCTTTAATACCATAACTCTTCCTTTCAGTATTCAAACTTCATTTTATTTGCAGACTTGTGATGAGTGGCCAGGCAGGCACACGTCTGCTGGGTCCCCAGCAAATACAGACTAAACTTTCTGCCTGAGAGTGACTCCTGGCAGGTTCTTCTTTGCCCTCTGTGGGTGATGGAGCTCTGGGCTTAGAGGTACCTCAGTGCCCAGCAGCAGAGCTTGGATGCTTTTGGGGATCCCCATTTCCATGCAGCTGGCAGTGGGCTCTGGAGAGGAAATTTAAATGTCCAGTACCCAGGGTTGTCCTGTCCCTGACACTTGTCTGCCAGTGTAATGGAATTACCTGTCTGTGCATGCACGTATCTGTGTGTGTGTATCTGTGTCTGTGGTTTTACACAAAAAAACCCCTTCAAACCTGCCTCACTAATGATATTTGGCTTCTCCAGCCCCTGCAGGAACAGCTCACAGGACAAAACCTGCCTCAGCTTTAGGGGCTGCTGCGTGGTCTCTGGGCTGGCGTTAGGAAATCAAACAAGTTCAGCTGTTCCAAATGAAGAGCAGCCCTGCCTCAGCATTGAATATTTCAGCTCTTGTGTTGAGTAACAGCTGACAGGTAGTAGTGTGCTCCTGTTACCTACCACCAGCTCACCCCCTGTGTAATGGGAAGCCTGTATTTCTGTAGCTTCCTCTCACCAGCCTGAACAATTCACAATTATTAACCATGTTTGTGTACTCTCTGCTTGCCCACACAACGATGCCATGGAGTGTGCTGTGTGTAAGAGTCCAGAGGTTCCATTACTCATCTTCTCCCTAGTCACATTTTCAGGCAGAGTGGCTTTGCTTTTGCTTCAGGTGCTTGTCTGGAAATTCAGAAGGAGAAAAGATGAGTTTTCTCTCTATGTGAAAGTACCCAAATAACTCAGTGTTGCTTTCTGGGCTGTGCTCTGCTGAGATGCAGGAACAGCTCAGGTTCAGGTCTTGTGGGGGAAAACTGGAGTCCATGGGACTTAGAAAAATATATCTGATCAGACCTTATGGGGGTGCTTCTGTTATGAAGGTATTTGTTCTTTGGGGTGATTTTACTTCCTGAAAGTAAAAGTTGTCAGCATCTCTGAGCCTCCTGGCTCTGGGTTTTCATGGCTGCCATCAGCTCAGCAGCAGAGGAGCAGGCAACACTGCAGCTCTGTCACAGATCCAAAGGTGTCACAGATCCATCATGTTTGTCTCTCAGCACAAGACTTGCCAGTGCATGGCTTGGTCTCATTTTTCTCTTGGTAAGCAGAAGGGATGTTGGGGTGGATCTCTGCACAGATGTGGGTGCCTCCAGCTGAGGGTGCTTGGGAGCAAAGGCACTGCCTCAGAGGTGGAGTCACCTCCCTAGAACTTCACTGTCCTTGGAGTCTCCTCCTTGCATAAACCAGAACAATAGCTGGAGGCAGGGAAGGCTTCTTTTGCTACTTCAAGCCCAATCTATCTATGTTGTGGCCACGGGTGTGATTGCAGCCTGTGGAGAGGCTTATGGGTCACCTTGGGAGTGGCAGTGACAACAGTGTCACTGCAGCAGATGGGTCCCCTGTCAGCTGCAAGATCTGCTCTGGTCCTTTGCTAGAGCTGAGCTTTATGTTGCCTTGCCTGGTCGCTAGCAGTAACCTTCTGGTTGGCTTAAAATCAGCTTGTGTCAATGTACTTGGAGGTTTCTCAGATACTTTCCAGGATTTTGCTTGCTCTGTTGCCTGGCGTTGGTGTGCAAGTGCAGATGATGGGGTGTTGGGTGGCAGAGAAGGGGAGAGGGTGCAGGGTTCAGGGAGTCCTTGTGCTGCTGTCCCAGGAGCCCAGAACCCAAAATGCAGGAGCTTAAAGTGTTCCCTGAGAGTTCTACCACGGGCACACGACAGCCCTCGGTGGCTCATGTTGGAGCTCTGTGCTGCTGCATTGGTGCCAGAGAACCTTTCTGGGCAGCAGCCAGTGCCCACATCCCTGCTGTGACAGCTCAGGTGCTTGACAGACAAGACAGGGATCCCTGAGAGCAGCAGTGCTGGGGATGTGAGCTCTGGGTGAGGAGGGGGGAGGTAAGAGGAAGCCCTTCCAGTTCACTGGAGCAGTGCGTTCCTCCTCGTTTGGGTGCTCTCCAGTTTAACCATCACCTCCTAAATGCCCAGGTTTCCTCCAGCTGTGCCCTGCACCCTCCTGAGAACACATGTCCTTGGAGTGATGCCCTCTCTTGACAAGCTGTGTCATGTAAAAATGCTTCTGTGGATTGACAATGCACCAAAGTGCTGCAGAAGGGTCTTGGAGCTTGAGGAGGGCACCTGGAGAGCTGGGAGTGCGGCGCAGGTTACAGATGCAGTCTGAAATAATGATAATCATAGAATCATAGAATCATTCTGGTTGAAAGGGACCTCCAGGGTCATCAAGTCCAACCTTTATCCCATCATATTCCTGACCATCAGACCATCAGACCATGGCCTCAAATGCCTCATCAACCCGTTTTTTGAACACCCCCAGGGACGGTGACTCCACCACCTCCCTGGGCAGCCCATTCCAGTGCCATGATGATAATAATGATGATAATAATGATAATGATGATGATAATAGTAATAGTAATAATAATAATAATAAAAAGGGAGAGGTGAGCTTCTGCCAGCCACCTCAGGAAGGTGCTGGGCTGTGGGTGCCCAGCACGGGCACGGCCAATGCTGCTGCTGTGTTATTTCATGTGTCAGCTGCCCAGGGCTGTTTTGCCACGCAGCTTCTCGTGCTGTGGAGCTCACAAAGCAGCACTTTGTGCTGGGTTTGAGATTAATTCCTTTATGTTTATGCCTTCCCTTCCAGCAGAGTTCCTGACTGCAGCCAGGGATAACGCAGAGGTTCGGTGGCTTCGCCCGGCGCTCGCCGTGAGCACGCAGGGAGCAGTTTGTCAGTGAGGATTAGGAGTGCAGCTGAGGACTGGTGCTGTTAAAAGGTTTTAATCTGGGAGCTCTGTGTTCAGTTTTATTGAAATATCCTACTTAATGCATCCGGTCAGGGGATGCCCTTCACTGCAGAGCCTCCTTGCAAATGGAAGGGGAAATTACAAAATCCTGAATGCTTTTCAGTGCCCGAAGATGGGGAGCCTGAGCAGGCAGGGCACGTGTTCCACAAGTCCACTGCTGGTCATCTATTTATCTTTTTATTACAAGAATATTTGTGTCTGTTATTGCACCGGGATTCAGGCAGATAAATCTGTTTCAAGACTGGAAGCAGAACCCGTTTTTGTTGTCATGTAAGTCAAGGGCAATTGAGCAGTATTCAGTAAGAATAATGAGTCAGTCCTTTTCTGAACAGCAAGCACCCAAGAAGAGTTGCATTATGACAGAAAAAGTGGGTTTGAGCTACAGGGCAAGCTCCTCCAGTCCAGATGAATTCTCTCTTTTCTCAAATGGCCCAGAAGGATGTGGGGGAGGTTGAGCAGGATGTGAACCCATGGGAAATCATCTAGGTGTGTGCATTAGGATCAGTGCCTTTCCTTCCCTGGTGCTGGGAGTTCAGGGTGTCCTGAGAGCAAACCCATTCAGAATTGCTTCCAGCCATAGGTCAACACTGAGGAACAGTTTCTGTTGCCTGCACATTTGTGCCTGACAAAGAGAACAGTTGTGCTTTGATCTAAAAATAACTGGACCCTGAGGGGGTCTCCTCTCCTGGTCAGTTGTTTTCAGTCTATAGCTGATGTTGGACACATCTTGCCTTCTCCATCCTTTCCTCCACTTCTAGAGGCGTTTTGAGCCAGATTTTCATCTCTCAGCTGGTGCTTTGTGGACTGATTCTGCAGTGGCAGGAGGGGTTAGGGAGGTGGGGAAGGGCTGAGGTTCCTCCCGTGCTCCTTTTGTGTGCTGCCTCGTGATGGAAGTGGGGCAGCCTGGGCCCAGAGTGGTGGTGTTGGGTTATTTTAGCTGCTGATTTGTGAGTAATAGTGGAGGAGGAAAGAAATGAACACGTACCTTTGAAATAGGATTGCTCCTTTGATTTCTGGGGTGGGGGGGAAGAAAAGGAGGGGGAGAAAGAGAGAGAGGCCACCCCCAAAAATTTGTTGCAGTAACTTTTTTTAATAGTGATAGGCTGGAAGTGATGGTTTAATTGAATTTTCCTCTGTTCCTGACTGATCTGCCATGTTCCCTATAGAGCAGGAGATATTTGCATCCTGGTATTTCTTTAGAGAAAAATTTTATGGGGAGATTTTGTGGAGGTGGAGGGCAGCTGGCTGAGAGTCAAATCTTGACTTGGAGGATGTGTATCCAGAATGGATGTGCTCAAATTTCAGTTTTCCAACTGAAGTGAGGGAAGAAGGAAGGTGACATCTTTATCCCACCCTATTTTCCCCATAGCCTCTCTAACCCAGCACAGCATTCCGAGGTTGGGCTGCCCAGGGTTGTCATGGAACTGCTTTGCTCTGGGTTGCTTTGCCTTTCCAGCTTTCAGAATATCCCAACGTCTTGTTTCTTGGCAAGTGATGCCTTCCAGTGGGTGCTTTGCTACCTGCTGGCACGTTGCAGGGTTTGGGGAAGTTGTGTGAACACCAGGGTTCAGTAGCAAGTGAACAGCATTTGCCTGGCAGGCTCTTTCCTGGGTGATCTTTAGGTGCTTTCCTAGGTCCCATAGAAAATATGAGGTGTGGTGGAGTCCTGAGCTGCCCAGCTCTTGAGTACAACAGAATCACAGAGTGGCTTGAGTTGGAAGGGACCTTAAAGCTCATCCAGTGCCACCCCCTGCCATGGGCAGGGACATCCCCCACCAGACCAGGTTGCTCATGGCCCCATCCAACCTGGCCTTGAGCACTGCCAGGGATGGGGCACCCACCACCTCTCTGGGCACCCTGGGCCAGGGTCTCACCACCCTCATGGTGAAAAACTTCTTCCTTAGATCCAACCTAAACCTCCCCTCCTTCACTTTAAAACCATCATCCCCCGTCCTGTCCCAGCAGGCTCTGCTAAAAAGCATTTCCCCATCCTTCTTAGGCCCCTTTTGGTATTGAAAGGAGCAATGAGGTCACCTCAGAGCCTTCTTCTCTCCAGGCTGAACACCCCCAGCTCTCTCAGCCTCTCCTCACAGCATGAGTGTTCCAGGCCTCTGATCATTCTTGTAACCCTCCCCTGGACTCGTTCCAACAGGTCCATGTCCTGTGCTGAGGGCTCCAGAGCTGGACACAGCACTCCAGGAAGGGTCTGAGCAGAGCAGAGCAGAGGGGCAGAATCCCCTCCTTTGCCCTGCTGGTCACAGTTCTGTTGTAGCCCAGGGCACGTTTGGCCTTCTGGGCTGTGAGGGCACATTGCCAGCTCATGTCCAGCCTTTGGTCTACCAGCACCCCCAAGTTCTTCTCAGCAGAGCTGCTCTCAACCCCTTGATCCCCCGGACAGTATTGATACCAAGGGCTGACCCAACCTAGGTGCAGGACCTTGCACATCTCCTTGTTGAACCTCATGAGGTTCCCCTGGGCCCACTTCTCCAGCTTGTCTAGGTCCCTCTGGATACCAACCCATCCTTCAGGTGTGTCAGCCACACCACTCAGCTCGGTGTCACCCACGAGCTTGCCGAGGGTGCACTCCAGCCCACTGTCCATGTCGAGGAAAAGGTTGAACATCACCAGCCCCAGGATGGAGCCCTGGGGGACACCACTTGTCCCTTGTTTCTGTGCCATCACCATACAAACATCTGCACTGGAGAAACTGAAGAGGGAAGGAGCTTGTTGATGCTGGTGGACTGTGCTCGTGTTGATCCTCATGAGATCCATTTGTGGTTTATGGATTTACAGAAGCCTTGAGGCTTGGCTTAGTAAAGGAAGAATAACATTTTATTTGTTAATTCTTTTCCTCTCCCTCTGTCTCTCTTGCAGTCCATGCAAGCAGCGAGGTGTCCCACTGATGAACTCTCCCTCACCAACTGTGCTGTGGTCAACGAGAAGGACTTCTCGTCGGGGCAGTAAGTGTGCACTGCTGCTCTTCCAACTCTTAACCAAAATGGAATTGTTTTCAAAATGTGGATGGAGGTGGGATGGAATGTCAGGTTTGGGAAGGTGAACACGGTGGTTAATTAATGAAACTTGTGTGTCTTTAGAGACCAGAGCTGTGAATGTGCTGCTTCCTCAGCACTGGTGATACTGAAAAATGGTGAATTTTTCTCTGAAGGGTTTCTTGCTTGGAAACTGGAGCTGCTTGGCTAATTATAATCATGATTTTAATGAAGGACTTCAGGCCTTTTTGAATTTTTTTGGTTGTTTTTGCTGCTGTTCTTGTTACGTAGAATTTTTGAGCTGTTCCAAGTAGGTTTTTATCATTTAATTGTGTTACTGGGGGCACCTTCTCACTTCCACATCGTACTGGAGAGCTGAGCAGGGTCTGTAGAAACTCTGGTTCTGGGGGTTCTCATGCACCAGAACAAAAGGGGGAGACAACCAGAGTGTGGGCACAGTTTGGATTCTTTAATTACAGTTCTGTGGTGGCTGATGGAAGCTGACTCTGGATTTTACTTCTGTGAGAAAGGGAGGGAACACTTTAATTTTTCAGCCCAGCCCACACAGAAGGGCTTTGTATCAAGAGAAGCCAATTCAAATGATTTCCTTGCTTGGCTGTAGCTGTGTGGTGGCTCTCTTAGAGTTTCCAGTACATGGATTGTAGACAGAGGTAATGGATTTCGGCAGAGAGCATCACGTGCAGCAGAAGGTGGAAGAGCTTGGGTTTGAAAAATGGGGGGAAAATGTTAACAAAAGATATTGAATGATACACTTAGGGCCTTTGCAGGAAAGACCTGGCCTGGATGAAGCCTGCTGAGGACAGAGAACAAAGTGGCTCTGAGCTGCAGGCAGCAAGGGGCTGCTGTGTTTTGGGACTTGCCAGAGCTGTCTTGGCTTCAGTGATTCACTGAACTGTGAGTTCTCCAGCTCACCTGTGTATAAAATACCAAACCAAAACCACCCCCCCTGGAAAAGCCCTAACGAGCACAGCTTTTAGAAGCAGGCAAAAGCACCTGCTGGGACAGGGCAGTGTCCTGGTCTCTTCAAATGGTGTTTTTCCCCAGTAGATTTCTCCCAGAGTAACTGATTTACAGGAACACCTGAGCCCGGGAGGGTTCCTCATGCATTATAGAAATGTTCATTTCCTCCAACATGAATGTCCTGGAGGGACCCAGCTTCCAGACCTGCAGCTGCTGGCTGCCTTCCCTTCACTCCTCCATCGTGTTTCTGGAAGTGTGCAGGAAACCAAACCCTGAGAGCTGCCTGGTGAGCAGCCTGGCTGTGAGTCTGGGTGTTCCCACCCTCCTGAGCAAGCTGCTGGTGTCTGGGAGTCAGGGCTCAGAGAGGGAGCAGCATGTGTTCAGTTGGGAGCAGGTGCTGGAAATCCCTTTGAAAAGCCTGAGAGTACAGAGAAGCCTCCTGACAGTGAGCCACTGCTGAAGGATGCAGTCATTCTGCTGCATTGCAGATACAGGGAGCAGGGCCAGCCCTGTGCTCTGCTGCAGCTCTCTGCACACACTCTGCAGGTTGGGTTTGCATCCCCCTCCCCACGGGTGGCTGCACAGGGTATTCTGGGTGAGTTACACCCTCTAACACCTCTGTTTGGTGCTTATGGTGTAGAGCTGGGAGCTTGGCATTGGATCAGTGAGCTGGTTTATCCCCAAGATGCTACTGGAGATCTTTTCATGCTTCATTTCCCCCATCCTGCAGGCTGGACAAGAGTGAGTCACTGTCCTGTGACACGTGGATTCACAGCACGCAACGCGTTCCTGCCGTGCCAGGCTGCTCCCAGGGGTTGCACCAGCTGAAGTTCCTGGGACATACTTTCATCTTGAGGACTTTCAGTGCATTTTGGAGAGAGAAACAAGTGCTGAAAACACCCGGGCAGTGAAGGGAGGAAGCTGGGGTGGGTTACCTCAAGTGGCAGAGTTTTTATGTTGAGAACTGAATAATTATTCTTATCTATTCTTCCCTGAGTGATTATTCCTGCATTTTCCATGGGAGGACCATCCCCTGTATCTCATGCCAGGTTGGTCACCTGGAGAGCCCATGATGGAGCCTTGCTGAATAATGTACAGGGGTTTGCAAACATGCACCAGAGGAACATCTGCCAGTGGTGGTCAGATGCTTGCTGGCACCTTTGCATAAGGTTACTGTCCCCCTTAAAGAAGCTGTGCTCTTCTTCACAAATACAAACCCTGACAGGCCCATGGTTCATACTATCTGTTGGAGTTCCTGTTGGTTTGCTCTCCTGGCCAGCAGACTTCCCAACTCACAGCTGCCTGGGCCTGGGCTGGAGCCCTGCTCAAGCACTGGCACACCATGTGCTGGTCCTGGTCTGTCCAGGCAAGGCTTTGCACATGGACCAGAGCAGCAGTTTCACTTGTCAGAGCTCTTGGGAGATACCTGGCCCTGGTAACTCATTGTTCCTTTTGCTTGTTTATAAGCAGAAGTTGTTAACGAGGTTGAGATTTCCCCCATTGTGTCTCCATGAGCTTGCCAAGCTCCTTCCTGGAGAACACCAATGCAGGAAAATGCATTTAATTTTCCCTGTTATTGTCTTATTTTGAACATTCTTGATACTTGGGTTGCTTACACTGTGCCTGCTCCTGCTGTCTTTGAGAAGAAACAGTGTTATTCCTGTGCCTTTTTGCAGATTTTGCTTGAAGAACCTGTCAAGATTTGACCTTTCCTCATCTCACTTGGCTAGAGATTTCTTTTAGAAAGCTGATTTATTTTTTTTTCTCTTTTATTTTTCTTCCTGGCACCTATTTGCCAGCTGCCAGGCTCAGCTGCCTTCCTGGTCTTCTGGGAGTGTTTCTGGTGAATCTTTGTGGACACCACCCCCACCCCACAGCAGTATTTTTACCTGGTATCCTCATTCTTTTGCATTCTGCTTCGTTGAAGTGGAACCCAGCAGTGGTGGGGTTTGTTCCTTCCTGCAGAGATGCTGGATCTGTCCCCGTTGGAGTCACTGTTGTGCTTTGAGCTGAACATAATGCACTGCTCAGGATACACCTCGGTCTTAAGGAGCTTTAATCTTGGGTCTTTCACCATCTGAGCTGCTTCTGGTAGGGTGTTATTTGTCAGCAAATGTGTTCAGGGTGAGGGATTCCAGCAGCATAGCTGGGACTGGTGTTTAGCCTGCAGGCGTGTTGGTGTAACACTGTAATGCAATACTTTGCTTTCCAGCTGCTTGTGTATTGATGTTAATTTGAATTACTCAGGCTGATATACTCTGTGCTGGAAACCTCCTCATTTCACTCCCTGCTTCCTGAAAAGCTTCTCTGTGTTGTCTGCTACTCAAATGAAAATGAAGCAGTCCTTGGAGCAAGGTTGGGGCTGGGAAGGATCATCTGCCCGGGGTGCTGCTGGTGCCTGTGCTGCAGGGCTGTGCTGCTGGCTCACCTTCAGCTCCTGTCCACCAGGATCCCAGATCTTTTTCTGCAAAGCTTCCCAGCCAGCTGGTGCTCAGCCTGTACTGGTGCTCAGCATGGGATTATTCCTCCCCAGGTGGAGAACTTTGTGTTTGCCTTTGTTGGACTCATGGGGTTTGGCATCCTGTATCTCCGCCCTGTCACAGCCCCCCTGCGTGGCAGCACAGTCAGCAGGTGTGGCAGCTGCTGAGGGTGCTCTGTCCCATCGTCCTGGTCATTAATGGAGAGTTTAGTTTTGGCCCCAGCATGGACACCTGGGGTAGGTGCACCAGTAGTGAGCTGCCTGGAGCTGGACCTCACACTGCTGATCACCACACTCTGAGCCCGGTGGTTCCGTTCTCAGTCCACTGTGCCAGGAAGGGAGGGTGGCCAGGAGCTGCGTTCATCCAGCCCATAGTCTCTGACCCTGGAGAAGAGGGTTGGGAAGAGGAGAACATCACTAGTTGGTGACCTTACGTTCCCTATGGGTTGTTAAAGTACAGGGAGTTGAGAAGCAGGAGATGAGGTGGAACCTGATCCCAAGAGCGCATGCAAATCCCATCTTCCTCTGGTTTTGATTTCTTATGCCCAAAAGAAGTCTGGCTGTCACATGATAAGAGCTATCAGGCCTACTCTGAGGATAACTATAAGCAGCTTTTGAGTATCTTTGTCCCTGACAGCTCAGCTTTTGAGAGTGACAGAGGCACATGCAGCTGCAGTGTGCGCCTGGCTGTGCTGTTCTCTTTCTAGAACAGTGCTCCTGGTCTGAGCTCTGCGTTCAGAAGCTGTTGGGCACCAGCAGACAGGAGGAGCAGTCCCAGCACTTGTGTGACTTTGATTTTGAATTTCTTCCACTCTTTTTTCTGGGATCAAACTTGTAACCAATACACCGAGATCCTAGCGTGGGCTTTGCCTCTGCTTCCTGCTCAAATCACAGCCGGGGGACGCTGCTCGGATTGGGGTAAAATATCAAAGCTTTGGTGTTGGGGGCTTGAGATGTGAAACCAGGGTTGATTTTTTGGATGAGACAGCCTTGATCTTTGTGGTTATAGTTTGGTTCTCGCACATTTGAGTAGTGCAATCCCTGAAGTAAAGGGCTGCTAGTGGGGGAATGTCAGTAGGAATTGTCAGTACAGTGTCTTGCAGCTGGGCTTTGACACCACGTTCTTGGTGAAGGTGTTGGGCTGCTCTGTGCCCCCACCATGGTGTAGTCTAAAGCCTTTGTTTTTTCCTTTCCAGGACCTGATACAAACTCAAGTCTTTTGAATTCTGACAGCACTGGGAGCAATGCCACAACCTTCCTGGGTATACACTGGAGTGAAATACTCTCTGTTCTCTCTTCTAGACATGTTGTTGTGAAGACTTCTCCCAACCACAAGTACATTTTCACGCTGAGAACCCACTCCTCGGTTGTTCCTGGCAGCATCGCCTTCAGCTTACCCCAGGTACCACGTGGTTTGACTTTCTGTTTTGCTATAGAACAGGCAAATTCTCTCTTGAGATCCAGACTGAAGGTAACTGTTCTAATTGGAGGGAGGTGTCTGCACAAATGTGTGCTGCAAATTTGATTTCTGACCGCTCAAGTTGAAGGAGACATTTACTATAACTGAAGCAAACTTGCTTGTATGACTTTGATCTGGGATAAAGGCACTAGAAAAGGTATAATTCAATCTCTTCAAAACCCACCAGAAACCAACTGTTTCAGAAAGAAAAGCCTAAGCAATGTCTGCTGTCCCTTGTGAATTTTTATTGCTCCTTGTATGCCCTTGAAAGAGTTTTCTTTGCTCTCTTAAGGACCTGCTGGAAGTTTTATTGACTGTGTTCAGTCATTGTTAGGATTTTTAGATGAAAAGTGCAATGTAATGCATAAAATAGACTTAAGTGGTCTCCTCTTTCTTCATCTAGTCAAGTTATTACACGTTGAATGATGGTTAGAATAAATAATTAATACAATTAACTTCTAAATAGAGAAGTGTGTCTTGTAGCCTTACACAGAGAGCCGCGTGGCGTAAAACTGCAACAATCACAGTCACTAATTTAATGCCTTAATATTTTCCTGCAAGTATCAGGTCTGGAAGCTGAGTGTCTATGCTGCAAACACAAGATTTTCTTTCCTTAGCAGATGACTTGGCACAGGCCCCAGAAGGACTCTTTGCTTTTTGCTGTACTGTTTGGATCCCGCTGTGTCCGGATGAGTGGGTGAAGGGGACGTTATGTTAACCATGTCTGGCTGTGATGCCCCAACTGGAGAGCAGTTATCAGTAGGAGATGTTTGTATCACAGGGTTAAAGTTGATGCATTTGTGGTCTAGGGTTGATTTTTGTAGAGTTCAGAAGTTGTTGTAGAGCTGGGCGAGCTCTTCTGCTGAGGAAGGAGGTAGGTTCCTTACATCTACAAAGTGACTGTGGTAGTGAGTGTCACAGCTGCTGGTAGATGAATGTTTTACTGGAGCATTCCTGATGCTGGGTTTTAATTTCCAGTATTTCCTGAAGCCTTGGATAATGGCAACCAGCGTTACACAGAATGTGTGTTTACCTAATGTCCTGCAGAGGACAGAGGCTCCAAGACCTCCAGGAGAGCCGTTGGTTGTGCATTCATTATGCCAGTAAAGTTCTTGACCTGCTTTACTCTGTAAGAATCTTAACTCTAGGCTTAAACACCAAAAGCCATGAAAAAATTTGTATACTGCAGAGCCCAAAAGATGAAGAGCTGTGCAGTGGTGAGGAACTTGGCAGAAAACACCCAAATGAGCAGAGGCATTGAGCTTACCTCTTGCCACAGAGAAGATCCTAACTTGTCTTTCTAGCAAACTCGGACAGCTTTCCTTCCTGTCCTGAAATTGGGTGATAGGCTTTGTAGGCTTAAACTGGAGGGTTTAAGCAAAGCCCAGTGTTTGCAGGAGTACTGGTGTGCCTGCCCACCCTTCTTGCACTTGTGGTCACCAGTGTTTGGGTCTTCAGGTGAGTTTAGGATATCCTCTGCTGAGGAATTGGACTGGCAATGGGAGGAGGGTGAGAATTCTTCCTGGCCTGGCAGGTAAACAGTGGAAGGTGTGAAGCATGAGGTTAAATTTGGAAACATAATTTGTTTTCACCTTCTTGGGAATACCAGTAAGAGCATGTAAGAGTCCCTGCCCTGGGCTTTGATTTCTAACAGGTGAATCTCTCTTATGCCAAGGGAATTCCTTCCTTAAGCCTGAACCATGACCATGTTGGAGAGGGCGCGTGGCGGAACTGTTTGTATTTTACAAAAGGTCATTGTACTCCTGCTCCCAGGCTTGTTCCTTTCAGATAAAAAGGCAAACAAAAATGACTGTAAAGTACAACATTTCAAACAGGATCTCACCAGAGCCTCCTGTAGTGATACTTACATATTTCTGTGATTCTTGCCTCTCTGAGGTTCAGATATTTGAGAGACCATGAACGCTGCCTAGCTGGAGATGTGGACTATAAACACTCACTGGCCAGTCTGTAACACAAGAGCCATGGGAAAAACACCAGAACTTTTGGCACAGTAAAGGCCATAGATTTTCACATCCCATAATTACTGAGCTATTTCCCACTTTTCATGCAGTCTGTGCTGCACAAATCTTTTTGAAGGGACTGGAAGGATTTGAACCATTCTTACCAGTTCTCTGAACAGGTTTTGTTCTACCTTAAAGCACGTTACAACACTTTTTAGCAACCGGTAGATACATGTGAGCTTTTAAAATGATCATGGGGTGTGTAACAGCCTTTCCTGCCTCTTGCACTCTCTATTGTGGGATCAGCACCTGAGCTTTGGTAGGAGAAGAGCAGAGTGCCAAAGCACCCTATCAGTACAGTAACTGCTGCCTCTGAGGCAGTGGGTTGACCAACAGCATGAAGGAGGTTGGCTAGAGCAGCCTCCTGAGGTTAGAAAATAGAATTAATAGAAATGATTCCGTGGTTTTGACTAATTTCCTGTTAATTTGGAGGCCTTTTTTTTTTTTTGAAGATCCCATTCTGCCCATTTTTGCTGCTTCTCAAGGTTCTCCTGAGGGGAGCCTGCTTTTCTGCGCGAGGATGCTGACTTTGAGCAGGCAGTTGTTCCACTGAAGGCCAGGCTTCCTGAAGTGTTTGTCTTGTTTTTACAGAGAAAATGGGCTGGACTTTCCATCGGACAAGAGATAGATGGTAAGTCACTCAGCAGCATGATGGTGACAAATGTTTATAAAAGCTGAATTCCGTGTTTCTGTACTGAAGGAAAACTGAATTGGAAAATCTCAGCTCTTCAGCCCTTCTCCAGGTGATGTGAAGCCCTGTTTGTGAAAGAGAGTTGCTTTGTGTCTGCAGGCTTTCTGTCTCTTAATGTTTTCAAAACCCAGAGGACTGTTTTGACACCAGTACATCAGTGTAGCTCTGTGTGGGACATCAGTGTCCACCCGCAGGTGGGAACATCTCACATCTCCTGGGCGGTCTGTCCTGGTGGCTTTGGAGAACACCAGCTGACAGCAAATAGGTGTTGTCATTGAGGATATTCTTGGCATCTGAATCTGAGGATTGAGAATGGGGAAGAGCTAAGAGCTGCCAAAAGCCAGCAGTGTGCTTTGGGTAGCTGCAGTGACGAGCTTTGTGAGCAGCACTGAGGTTCTCACCAGTAGCTGGTGATGAGTGGGATGAAGGGAAAGGAGTGGCACCTCAAGTCTGTGCAAACTGAAAATTTGTATTCCAATTTCAAATCTTAGCTGAGCTTGACGAGCCTTTGCCAGTGTTCCAAGAGGAGGCTGGTTTGTCTCTCAGCTTGCATGCTCCCTGTTTATTTGTGCTGCCTGTCACCGTCACCTCTGGTCCATGGACGGTTGGTGTCGCTGGCAGTTAGAGGTGCTGCTCTTTCATCTGTAGCTTCTGGACTATTGACCAAACTCCTGACAGCAGTTTGTTGTAGGACAGTCTCCATGTTCTTCAAGGTGATGGATCATGTCTGTTCTTCCAACCATCAGGAATTGCCTGGGGTAGCCATCTCCTCCTTTCTTTGGCCAGGGTCGCTGTGATGAAACCAGCTCTGATGGTTGGCTGGTTCATGGTCACTGAGGTAGAGCAAACAGTTTGTTAGGCCACTGTTGTGCCATTTGAGGTTTCTAAGGTGATTCCAGGGAATTCTCTTGTTTGAAGACCAAGGGCCAAGCTGATGACTGTGTCCTGTGTCAAAAAGTGAGGAGGACCTGGCTGGAGATGTGGCACAGCTGTGGCTCTGAGGTGCTGGTGGGGAAGCTCCCTCCTTGGCTGTTTGTTTTTTGCAGCTCCTTTGGTCTTAGCAAGGCCATGGGCATGGATCAGTCCTCAAGTGTGAGGTCTGCTGTCCTGGTGGATCTCTGTAGTGACCAACTAGAGTGGATCTCTGCCTCTCTACACAGTAGGTGCCTCAGACCTTGCCTGGGGGCCATTTCTTTTGCCAGCTGGTTTGGTTTTGGTTTATTTTTCATACTGAAGAGTAACCTGTAATGAGGAGGGGAGACCCATGAATCAGTTTGTTTCTCACCTTTGTCTGGGAGCTGATCAGGGACAGGTACCAGCTGCCTGCAGAGAAATGCTTTTCAGTCCTGGTGTTGTTTGGGGCAGGGAGCTGAGCTGTTAGAGCAGATCTGAGCCTGTGCTTGTTCTAGGCCTGGCTGTAAACTTCCCAGCTGTGTGGGAGTGTGCATTGAGAAAAATAATGCAGTAATTTTATGCAGTGACTAAATGTCACATGGCTCCCTGCTGAGGGAAAGGGTTCGTAGAGCTCTCCTGCAGACAGGGAGAAGTGTTCGTGGAGCTGATGATCTACCAGGGCACTCGTTGGGTCTTCTTCCCCTGATCCTGTGAGCACTGTGTTAAATGTCACTTCTGAACACAGTCCACTGCCTTGTGAGCCCTAAGGATACAGTAGAGGTTCTCCAGGTGAGGGAATCTCCTAGGTTTGCCTTTGTGGGAAGGTTGAGGGCCTGGAGGGGATGTGGCTGTCTCGCCTTCAGTGTGGTTCAGCTTCAGCAGCTCCTGTGTTACGGCTGGAGATGCACCCTGGGGCCTGGCATCCTCAGCTGCTTCCAGCACCAGGAGGTCACTGGTGCCTCCTCAGCCTGCCTCTGCTTGGGAAGCTGGTGCTGGGCCTTGCTCAGGGGACTGCAGTACTGTTCTCCTCAGTACCAGCATCCCCAGCAGGCAGTCCTTGATGGGGCTACTGGTATTCAGCTGACACCTCAGTTCTGTGGTGTGGCCAGGGGCTGATGTTCTTTCTGGAAACTTTTGTTTGACAAAGCCCTAAGAGAGGAAACTAAAAGGGAAAACCTGCCCTGAAGTGATCTGTAAGGTAAGAAGAATCCCAGAATCCCAGACTGGTTTGGGTGGGAAGGGACCTTAAAGCCCATCCAGTGCCACCCCCTGCCATGGGCAGGGACACCTCCCACCAC
>VZRW01013458.1:103652-120537 GCA_013398125.1 Aegotheles bennettii | reverse complement strand
ATTCTGTGATTCTGTAATATAAGTATGATAGCTTTCGCATATATCATTTATACTTTTCTTTCAGATTGATGGGTTGGTTTCTCCCCTCAAACTATTTTCTTTAGTTTTCTCGGAAAATTATTTATCTCTATTCCTGGAAATTACTTCAATGAAAAATTTGATTTCTCATTCCAGCAAAGCTCACTGAAGAAAGCTGCTCCCCCCAAAAAAAATGGAGTAGATAGGAATTATATTTAATCCTGTAATAATTATATGACTTTTCACTAAAAGTGCTGTAATATCTCCCAGGGTATTTTTGCTTCATTGCCTGTCATATTTTACACTTGAAATAACATCTGACATTGATCAACATCTGAACTGAAATCTGAGTATCATATAAATGATGTAAATTAAAGTAAAAGAAGAAAATTGGCTAATACCAAAGTTTGTTTTTTGTTTCAACATATTTTTATTGTTGGATCCCTTTGCTTTTAACTAGTATCCTTCCAGATTTATATGTATGTGTGTATGTTTCTTGAGCTTAAGTAGGTTTCCTTGTTGAACAGACTTCCTTGTATGAACATTTTCCAATTCCACTTTATTTCTGGAATACCCTACAAAAAAAACCCCTAATATATGGGGTTCTGAATACTTGAAAAACATGTAGATTCTGTAGACTAACAGTGTACTTTGCCTTCTAACATGCACAGATATTTCATAAGAGTAAAATACAGCCTTAGATCCAACAGTTTGAGAAAAAATGTAGGAGTTCTTGTCATTTTTTTCTTCCATTATCTGTATTATAACAGCTCCCGTGAAAACACAGTATAAAAGACACAGCAAAATATTAAAATCAATGAGTATAAATTGAGTGCTTGCTTCAGGACAAATGACTCGTGAAATTGTAGAGTAGTAAGTGTTCAGACAAATACCCTTATTTATAGTTTTGTATAAGAGCATTAAAATCTGCCCAAAGGTACATATTGCTGGTGCAAGGTTATATTACCTCTAACGAAGGCTTCTTCAAACTCTTCAGAAGGCTCTGCATGGTTATATCTGCACCAGTCAACTAGATCTCCCTGACTGTCAATCCAAGTGTCAGGGTACTTGTGTCAATAAAGCTAAATTCTCTTTTCCCAAAAACTCATGGTTGCATCCAAATCGCCTAGTGGTGAGTTCACCTGTGGCTTGCTCTCTTCAAGCTGTGCCTTTTTGTGGTCTGGCACTGGCACAAGTGGACACTAGAGTGTGATAACAGATCATGCGATATGCCCCTACCCTGCTCTCTTCAGGAGTATAAATGCAGCCTTGGTCAGCTGCATTTCGTCATCTAATTCCCTGAAAAATACATTTCTCTTCTTTTTTTAATATGTTCATGAGTGATCCTCTGATTCCCATCCTTAGCTAAATAATTATTGTAATTTAGTCAATATTTGAAAATGGCAGTCTCCCAGCAGGCAAGTCAGGCCATTGCCTCTTAATGAACTCTTTCCTGTTTATGTAGAGCTACCACTGGGTCACCTTCCTTTCATTTCCTTAGCAGGATTCTGTTATTGAATCAAAATAACAAATACAAGAAGGACCCATCTCAGTGGTCCAACATGTTCATGACATACCTGTGACCATAATTCACAACTGAGTTACCCCTTCTTCACAACTCTTGTCATTGTTTATAACATTGGAAGGAAGACACTTCCATTATAACTAACACACCATTTATATGAAATGTCCTCCCTTCACAGCACTTTAGAATCACCAAAAAATAACAAAATAGTTATTTAGTATTTAAGTGGCAGATATGAGGTATTATAATAAAAAGGCAGTTACAACAGGTGGATCAAATTGAAGTCAAAGTCTCCAGGGTGACTCACCCCACAGAAAGAATGTATGCAAGACTGACCTGATTTTTTTCCTTGTCTTTCACAGTTTTTCCTTCTTGGAGGAGGGGAAGCTTTTGTTTGAACATTATTTAATGTGTTATATATTTTCAATAAATAAATTTGCCAAAATAGTTGTCTTCGTAGAATATTCTAGATCATCAAGTATTTATAAAAGCTATGTTATATCATGGCTGTGCATATGCTTCAAATTAAGACATCGTTCTCACCAGTGTACATCTGTTACCAGATTAGTGAAGATTATTTTTTCTCATTGGAAGAGACCCCAAAACAGCAGTGTTCAGGATGTAAATATATTCTGACATTACTGTTTATATAGAAACTGTTCATCTTACATGAAAAAAATCAAAGTGAACTTCAAATCAGATGTTAATACTGCTGCAGTAAACCTGGCCAAACTGCAGTAGTAGTAAATGCAGTTACTATATGATATTTACTCCCATATAAAGTGAAAAGAGAGTTTGAAAGAGAATAGGTCTGCTAGTTTTTAACAAACTTAACTGTAAACAAGTAAAAAAAGCTGAACCTGAAGCTTGGGTAAGCAACGGAATTCAGTTTGACTACAACTTCCAAAACTTACTAATTAAAAAAAGAGCCATAATTGGCATATATTTTAGGAATGGAATGTCTTGCCAAGTGTGATGGCAGCAGCAATACTGGTACGTCTCAAAAAAAAAGCCCATTATGCTCAGATATTAGTTCAGCAGCTATTATCTAAAATGTAATCTTTTCCATCTGATGCAATTTCATCTTTTACTTCAGGGTTTTAAAGGATGGAGCTAATCAATTCTAGAAGTTAGTGTGAGGTTACAGTTCTCCAAATGAAAAAGGCAATTGTGTCAAATTATATTACAAACTCTATGAATCTGAGATTCATCTTAAATTTCTAATTCCTAGCATTAACAAATTCACAATCACTGTTGATTTGTAAATATGAGAGATATTAATACTACATTTGCACACAAATTTGGTGTCACAAGGATTTTAGCAGAGTCACAGGATGGCTGAGGTTGGCAGGGATCTGTGGAAGTCATCTGGCCCAAACCCCATATTCAAGCAGAGATACCTACAGACAGTTGCCCAGGGCCACTTCTAGTTGGCTTTTGAATATCTCCAAGGATGGAGACCACACAAACTCTCTGGGCAACCTGTGCCAGTGCTCTGTTACCCTCACAATGAAAAAGTATTTCCTGATGTTCAGACAGAGCCTTCTGTGTATCAGTTTGTGCCCATTGCCTCTGATTGTCCATAAGAGAAATCACTTTTGAAGGAATATGATACATACCAGGCAGATCATGCCAAAAAAATCAGGACCTTAACTATATTAGATGACCTATGTTTCACAAAAAGATTACCACAGAAAAAATGTTACTGATCTCTACTATCAACATTCTAACCTCCGTCTTGTTTGAAATATTATTTCCCTTCGTCATATACATTAATATTATTCTGTCCCTGGGCTATTGAAAAAACACTAATTTTGTGAAAATGTGTTAAATAGTCCAATAATAACCTTTCCTCTGACCCTTGAATATAATTATCAAACACAGAAATTCTTTTTTGTACAAAGACAGTGAGAAGGAGTACTTGTTCCAAAACATAAATCACTATGATAAGCCCTTTGTCAACTACCAAGATTTAAAGACAATGGGCTTCAAGGTCTGTTGCACATCATACCTTCTAATTGCAGAACAGCCAACATTTCAGGCCTTATTTCTGAAAGAGGTCAGTATAGGCAGCTCTTCTGCTTTATGCTTCTTCCTCAGGGCTCTGTTTTGGAACAGACGTCAGCTTCATTTAGAATGTAGGTAAAAAACTGGTTTTATTTCTCAAACATATTCATTCACCTTTCCCATCCTTAGTTTTCCGTAATAGAAAGTATGGTAAAGTACTAATATTTCTTTTTTAAAAAAAGTATTTCAACTCCTAAAATATTTGACTCTAGGGAAAATATGTTAATATTGAATTGATAGGCATGTAAACTAGGGCAGAAGTGGTAGTATAAGTTCATGCAAACAGAGGGTCCTTCTTTCTATATTCCTAACACTGATTAAGGCAAATGCCAAAACTTTCAAAAATATGATATCACAGCTCTAAACAACTTGGCTAACATTACTGGTCTTTGCTTGATTCTCTGAAATAATATTCATATAGGTGTATTGTCTTATTCTAAGGCTCAATCAGCAGGTGGAATTGAATACAAAGGACTGCTTATTTGCAAAGGGTGAATGTGCCTGAGGATCTGGAGTATGAACCTGATTATTGTATGTGACCACAATGGAGCTAAGCACTGGACTTCTCCATTATCAGGTTTGGTATACCTTTCACAAACTATCTTACAGACTAATTCACCCTAAACACCAACTTTGTGGAAAAGCATATTTTGCTCTAAACTGCAGTTGTGAGGCATATTCCCGTAGTCATCCTCTGTAAACCTCTGTAAAATCACTCAGACCAATGTGATGCAGACAAAGTAAGGCACAGGCTACTAATCAGTTGCTGTTGAATTGCTGTTTTGTTCTGCTGCCTCTCAGTATTGGTGGCTTACACTCCATGCTGAGTTATAGATAATTGAGTAGTGATGATGCTATTTCAAAGAGTTGTCTATCTGCCTCCATAACAGGATCATCTTTCTGTAAATGACTTCTGTATGTACTTTGAAAAATTAGCAATTACTTTCATTTGTCAATGCAACTTTGAGTGTTCAGAGTTCCCAATTACACTTAATCTTTTTTTTTTGCATTGTAATGTGCCCCAAGTTCAAGATGACAGAAACTGCATATCATTGGCAAAATAAAAAGTTTATAGTTGAGCATATTACTGTTCTGATTTTTGCAAATTGTGTGCAGCAGAGGATTCAGTGACCTCCTAAAATCCCAAACCAATTTCTCAACTCCAGTTATACATAAATCCTCTTACAATTGTTGTTTCCTTCTGTTGGGGATCCAGGCAAGGCGATGTGTCCAGGATCCAGGCAAAGCCAGGCAACGTAATCCCAAGCTGGCAGCAAGCTGCCCCGGAGCACTGGGTGCGCAGAGCCGGCCTCCTTTCCCAGCACTCCATGTTCTTGCTGGTATTGTAGGTTGAGTAGTATCTCAACATCCAACTCGTAGAGCACGTCCTGCTCCTTCCTCCGGTACTCAGGCACTGAAGGTCCCCTAGTGCCTCGAGCCCTGCCTTTTAAGGTCCACCCCCTTGTTAGGCCATTAGCTTTATTATCATCAAACAATTAGCACCTGAATGTGATGACCAGGAGGGCTGCCCTGTCAATCAACAATCAGGTAGCCCTCTGGTCAACCTCTACATTCTCTACACCTTCCTACAAGAGACTGTTTATATTTTATTCCTTCACAATGTCATGGATCTTGCCTGATATAATACATCTTATCATAGATTCATAGAATCATTATGGTTGGAAGGGACCTCCAGGGTCATCAAGTCCAACCTTTATCCCACCATATTCCTAACTATTAGACCATTAGACCATGGCCTCAAGTGCCTCATCAACCCGTTTTTTGAACGCCCCTGGGGGGGCGAGTCCACCACCTCCCTGGGCAGCCTATTCCAGTGCCCAACCACCCTCTCAGTAAACAACTTCTTCCTAATATCCAACCTAAACTTCCCCTGACGTAACTTGAGGCCATTTCCTCTCATCCTGTCATTAGCAATTCGGGAGAAGAGACCAACCCCAGCCTCACTACAACCTCCTTTTAGGTAGTTGTAGAGGACAATAACGTCTCCTCTCAGTCTCCTCTTAGTTGTAAAGGTGATATTTCCCTTCCCTAAGAATAATCACAATTAGAATTGTTTATGGGACTGACCTGTTGTTTTTTGCAGTCTGTTTTTCTTGGGTTTAGCTTTTTTTATTGAATAAGCATTCTAACTTTCTCTGCTAACATTATTTGCCAGTGTATCAGAGCTAGTGACTCTGCTAGTTTCAAAATCATTACATATAATATGAAATAAGTATAGTATACATTATAATGTGTATTATATATTACTGTACACCTTGTAAAATAGTAAAAAAGATACTGCTGTGCTGGGGATGTAGTCAATGCTAGCAAAACCAAGAGTGCTTTTAATTATATTTGAACTAGTTCTACTCAAATAGGGCCAAAAATATCTCTCTGAATCACTACATTTGAGAAATTATAGCGATGAAAATAAAATTAAAAGAGCATCATTTAACAGAGGGATAGATACTGCTTAAGGATAAAAAAAAATACAAAACAAAACAAAACAAACCTGTTTTATTAAAATGTTTGTTCTAGATTAAAGAAACAGGCAAAAATTGCTGGAATATTTTTTCATTGTAATCCATAAGTATTAATAGTTGTAAACATGGTAACAAGTACAGAACTCAGGAGCCTGGTATAAACCTCATCTGTCTTTGTTGCTTTTTTACTGGCAGAACCTAAATAAAAGACATAAACTACAAACATACTTCACACCATCTATCTCTATACAGAGCTGCAATTTATTAGTAGAGGTGTGATCCAGCCCCATTAACAAGATATGCATTCACTTCAGAAACTATGGATTTCTGAGTCCATAGTACATTGTAAGCACGTTATTAGTCTGTCTTGATAAGCAACTGACTCCTTTTAGTAACGGTTGACAGAAGAAAGCTGTTAATACTTATCAGTTTTCAGTTCAACAGCTCCCAAATAAAGTCTTGTCTTTTTTTCCAGTTTTATACGACAAAGTATTGTGCTATTTGGAATGCACTAATTAACACAAGGCATGAAGTTTTTGTAATAGAAGACTGGTAAAAGTAAATATGTGCAACGAGTATATAAATGTTTATATATTCCATATATGTGTGTGATTATAAGAATGTAATGTTGCATATAGGTACACAATGTATACTTGTTATATGCATAAAATACGTAAATTGCTATATTATCTACATTGTATACACAATATAGTACATAGGAATTTAATATATAATATACATAAAATATGATAGTATAAAATAACCTATAATATATTGTGTTCTATAGAATGATATTTGGGTTTATATTATGTATTATTTATCATATATAATATATATTTTATATTATCTGTTCTATGCATTACATGTTATTACAGTGCATAAATTATTATATTGTGTATATGTTTATATGTGTATTTAAAAAAACATTCTTTGTAAGGCTAGAGGATAATATATAATGCTAGGAATTACTGGCTAAGTGTCTTAGAAGTTCCTGAGAAATTTTATCCAGCTCCACTGGCTCCTCAACTTAAAGCTGATGAGAGGCATTGGAGAGCTCTTGAAGTGCTTTATGTACCTGAGGGTCACTACCCTGTACAGGATGACTAAATCTCATTTCTTGTACTTGATACTGAGGAAATGGTCTGAAAATGCTGAAGCTTTGTTAACTTATCACTCCTCTTTTGGGAGTATTTTACTCAATGTTATTTCAAAGAAAGTTGAGTAACAGAAGCAACAAACAAAAGCATCAGGACTGACAACTGAGGAGTTCCCCAAACTGCTCTTTATTGGAAGTTCTTTGCACTTTATATTTGTAGTACTTAAATGTAAACTGCTGCAACTAACACTTAAAACTGTAAAAATGTATAAACTGATGAAGGATAGAGGTGGGCAATCAGAAGCTAAGTGAGTACAAAAAGCTGTTTTCACACTCCATACATTTCCTTTCTTAGCCATTGCAGCAGGAATAGTACTGCATCAGAGGTCACCAGGAAGACCTCAGATGTCTTACCATCCATCTTTCTGTGGCTTCCTCCCACTGATCCTCCAAAACCACACAGAGAGATGAGCTGTAATGCCTAATCTGGAGACACTACTTGCCAGACACACCTCTGATTCTGCAGGATTTATTCCTGCCTTACACAGTCTGACTTCAACCAAAAAGCATCAGATAGAGCAGCCTCTCTGTTTACCTAACACATGAGGATGTGAGTTCCAGAACGATCATGAAACCTTCTTTGAAAAAGCACTTGACCTTTCAGAACTTTACTGCTTAAAGAAGGTGTTGGGGCTGGTCTGCAACCTATGTTTGCTTGGGTTCATTAGGAAAAGGGGAATTCACATGGCTTATCACTGGTTTTTGGAAGTGCAGTAAACATGTAATGAACCTAAAATAAATGCAACAACCTAAGTTCCATTAAAACAGAAAGAGCTAGACTTTAGATACAAATATTTGGAGAAACAATTACAGAAAAAAGGGTATAAGGAACCAAACACAAAATGCACGGAAGAGAATTGCTTTAAGGTAGGTGATGGCCTCTATCTGCCATTACAGGACAGTACAGATTATTTACTACGTTGATCAACCATATGCAACGGTTTGGATGCCTTAGGGACTATGAAGTAGTGCTAGATGCCATGTTTAGGTTACAGAGTCCTACCCAAAGTATCATGAAACTCTTATTCTAGTTGCTAGGTCTCGATTTGTCATCAAATACAGAAGAACTGAGGTTCTTGTTCCCCAGGTCTCCATTTCTCCCAAGGCAGTATTACTGATGTACTTGTTTACTCCTATATGTACTTCAGGCTTTTACAATTTCTGCCTCATGTCTGAAGAACTCCCTTATTTCCCTACTCAGTCAGGAAACTCTTAGAGTCCTCATGTAGTTTTCAGTTGTTCACTGAAAAAGCTGCCTGTGGCAGTTAGTTTCTGAGCAAAAAAAAAAAAACACTGGAAATGTCTGACACCCCTCCTTCTGTTTACTTCTAGCCTCAGGAAATCAGTTGGCTTTTGAACAACAGGTAGTCTGACTACAACAAACACTGAGAAAGAGCAAAGTCACTGCAATGAGAGATTTCATCTCTACATCTTTTTGACTCCCTTCTGCTTTTGTCAAAAAAAAAGTAAATGGCTATGGTAAATGGGTGAGGTAGACAACAGTGATCAGAATTAGGAATGAAATTAATGGAATATCCATCCTGTGTATAAAAGAAATAGATGTAAAGACAGGGATGAACATGAACATGTATAAACATTCTTACACAAGTGTTCCTCATATCAAGATAATCAGCATGTGTTCTACTTCTTTCATAAGCACTACAGCACATACATACATACTTAGGAGGACACTGGGCACCTTTCTGTGCTGAAGATGTACTATATCAGGTACACAATGACAGATTGTATGTGACATTGCTTTAAATAAGAAGTGTGTTTGACTATATTATAAAAGATTCACCAGTTTCAGTCTGCATAGTTCTACGAATAGTGTGGCTTTAGACAGTATATGGGAAGGTGACAAGTAATTTTATGAGGTTAGATTTCATCATTTCTGAGTCATTAATAATCTCACTCATCACTGATTGAGTGAAAAAGTGGACCTTTGAAGCTATACTGTCTGATCCACTTTGCAACATGAAGTATTAGGGTGGCTGGGCTGTAGATGAGCTCTAAGCATCAGAGAATCAGAGGTTAAAGGCTATGACACTACCAGAGGCAAATGGAGCTGCAGTATACCAGGTTGCTGGGGCAACAAAATTTAACCAATAAAATTGTCTTTCTTATCTAAACAAGTACAATTATCTGTCAGTGTTTATTATTGTGCTGGGGTTGAGATTAATTAAATCCTATAATGTATCTTTTGTCACCTATAGCTCTGTCTTGTTCAAATTATATGTAAATCCTTACCCTCCTTGCACAGAGGGATGCTGTCAGGTTGTGGTTTCCATTTTGTAAAAAGACATGAATTTACCAGGGATAAGGTCACTAATGAATGTTTATAAAATGTTTATGCTTACTTCCAACTAAAATACTTCTTTAATATATTCTTGCTGTGTGTGGAGCCTAATGTTTCAGTGTTGTGTCACTATGGGTGGAGAGCCTTGTGCCACCCTCCTGCAGATAACCTAGGAGTGACATTGACCCATCTGTTTTATTTGCCCTTGATGAGAGAAACAGAAGAGTAACAATTCACCCTTAATAGTGAGAGATAATTTGTCTTCACAAATCCTTTCATTTATAACAATTGGAGCAGTTGCATCACAGAAAAAGGTACATATTATCATAGAAGTTATTTTTACCTTGTCATTGTCCTTTTAAATAGTTACAGTGGTAGCATAACAATTCTTTGTCAACAAGAAAATACAAAATCACTGCTTAAAATACTGTGAGTTCCTTTTTTCACAAGAAACACTCCTGCAAGTGACAGATGCAGAGCAAGTGGGGCAGGTATGTGACCATATGTGGTAAGAGATTTGTGATTGTCTTGGGTTCTTGCTCTGATCTGCTCTGTCCTAGTTGCCTTTGTTGCTTCCTGTTACGGTGAGCAGGAGGGAAGCTTCAGACTGTAGCAGATCATGCATGAGCAGTGCACTTCTCCCATTCAATATGAGGAGAGGTTGCAACATGGAAGAGGAGCTCATAAAAAATAAAAATAGAATGTCATTCAGCAGACCAGAGGCACAGCAGGCCAAAACCTCACTGTTCAGGCATATTGGTACTGAGTTCATCAGTACCAACTGATAAGCATTGTCCACTGTTTGGACACTCACACTTACTTTGTTTAAAATGTTTAATCAAGCTGACCCTCAAAAGCTGCCTTAAAACCTTCACAACGACAAGTCCTTGGGCAAGTTCTATTATTTAAGGCAAAATCTTAAGAAGCATCAGAATAAACAGGATGAATTAGAGATCTGTGTGCAGTCTCAGGGTCATGATATCATTGCAATTACAGACACACAGTGGGATAGCTCACATGACTGGAATATTCTCATGCATGGACATGTACTTTTTAGAAAAGACATGTCAGCTAGGCGAGGTGGTGGAGTTGCTCTTTATGGTAACATCAGCAGGGGTGGCTGACACAGCAGAAGGCTGTGCTGCCATTCAGCAAGACCTGGACAGGCTGGAGTGCTTGACAGAGAAGAACCTCATGAAGTTCCACAAGGGCAAGCGTAGAGTCCTGCACCTGGAGAGGAATAACTCCAGGCACCAGTACAGATTAGGGATTGACTTGCTGAAAAGCAGCTCTTGGGAGAAGGACCTGGGAGTCCTAGTGGACAACAAGTTGAAAATGAGCTCACTAGTAATGTGCCCTTGTGGCCAAGAAGGCCAATGGCATCCTGGGGTGCATTAAAAAAATGTGGCCAGCAGGTCAAGGGAGGCTATCCTTCCCCTCTTACTCTGCCCGGGGGAGGGCACATCTGGAGTACTGTGTTCAGTTCTGGGCCCCCAGTTCAAGAAAGACAAGGAACTACTGGAGAAAGTCCAGCGAAGGGCTACAAAAATGATGAGGGAGCATCTCTCTTATGAGGAAAAGCTGAGAGACCTGGGTCTGTTTAGCCTGGAGAGGACAGAGAGAGAATCTTATCAACATTTATAAATATCTACAGGGCAGGTGTCAAGATGATGGGGCCAGACTCTTCCCAGTGGTGCCTAGTGACAGGACAAGGGGCAATGGACATAAATTTGAACATAGGAAGTTCCATCTAAACATGAGAAAAAACTTCTTTGCTTTGAGGGTGACAGAGAACTGGAACAGGCTTCCCAGAGAGGTTGTGAATTCTGCTTCTCGGGAGACATTCAAAACCTTCCTTGATACGATCCTGTGCCACCTGTTATAGGTGAACCTGTTTTTGCAGGGAGGTTGGACTAGGTGAAATCCAGTGGTCCCTTCCAACCCATACCATTCTGTGTGATTCTGTGACAAGAGCAGTTTCTGTGGTCTTGTGTTGTTTGACAGGCTGCCTGGAAGTCTTCTGTGTAGTGATTGTCCCAAATACATGGATATTTTATGTTCAAGCAGTTGAGGAAAGAAAACAAGAATGTGTCCTCTGTCTTAAAACTTGTAAAGGAAGATGTGCTTCTTCATTTCTTCTGTCCAGAGATCTGGTATCTACCCACAATCTTCTTATTTTCAAATAAATAGCTTGCCCTGTCTTAATGTTGTTTAAAGAAAATTATTTCCCATGAGGGCCTGAAAGATTTGACTCAGCATAGAACAAGACCTCAGTCAGAGACCTTGTTCTATCATTCACTAATGTAACATTCAGGAATCAGAAGCTTTTTAATTCTTTCTTCTTAGGTTGTGACAGCCAAAGGAGGTCATTATGAGCTTTATTCCTGTTAAATTACCTTATTATAGACTTTTGGAAATAGAAATATCATCAGAATTAAAAAAAAAATAATGTATAAACAAAAAAACATAAACAACACAGTTATTTTATCTAACATATAATTTTCCAACACCAACAAGAAAGTCTTTATAGTGTAATCATAAAAAAAACACAGACTTTTTTCCCTATGTCTAACAAATATGATGGGAATTGCCTACAAAGCACCTATTTTAGAAGAAAACAAAGTTTGAGGGGTGAAGTAACTTGGATTCAACTGTGAAGTCTGACTTGCATTTTCTGTTCATTTGAATAAACCTCTGAATTATGAAATTGTACAATAATTTAGGTAGGAAGGGACATCTGCAAGTCTCTAATGCAACTCCCCTGCTCAGAGCAAGACTAACTTCAGCTAGATGAGATTGCTTAGTGCCATGTCCAGCTATGGTTTGAAATTCTCCAGGATGGAGAACTGTGCACATCAGAGAGGCAACTGGGTTCATCTTCCCTAAAACTTCTATAAATAGTTAACTGTGATTCAACACCTTTCAAGCCCTCTCTTCTCCTGGCTAGCCCACACCAGCTGCCCTGCAGGCCTTTCACCATTTTAGTGATCGCCCTCTTACCCATTTGTTGATGTCACTCTTGTTACAGACAGGGGATAATATTGGGCACTACGTCCTGGATATCAGGCTGTAGTCCAGCCCTCACAGGAGCTGAACAAAGGGATCCTGTGCTGTATCCATCCTTTGAAGTTTACAAGCCCAGACTTTGCAAACCTTTGAGCAACCTTGTCTGACCTAACAGCCAACCTCCCGCTCCCATTCTGAATTACCCTATGTCCCTATGAGTAGTGATGTCCCTTGATCTGCTGACTGCAGTCCTGCTGGCGCAGCCCAGTAGGCCATTAGCCTTAGCCACCACAAAGGCACATGCCTGACCCATGCTTCTGCTGCTCTTGGAAAGCTGAGATAACAAGAGGTCTAATGTGCCCCTGTCTCATTTGGGGTTCATTCATTACTTTTGAGTAGTGACAGAGGTCTACTTAAATCTGTGAACAGACACAGGGTTAGCTAAGGGTTGAAAACATAAAAATAACTAGGCAGTACAGGTTAAATATGACATACGTAACAAGGTTATTTATTTCTCATTTAAAAAGCCGTTTCAATTTTATTTTCCTTCATCATCTGTTAAATTGAAGATAATTCCACAGTGTACAAGTGACAGTTTATTTGTCTATAACAACACTGCTCTTACTCCCTTTCCACCTTTTTTTTTTCCTAAATGGAAAGCAAATCACAACTTTCTGGCATGTTTCTGACCTTTATATGACCCTGTATTTACTTGCCAAACACATGCTAAGGCAGAGTGAAATTGCTTTTATTTCTGATATAGAACTACACTTTCTTTGTCCAAGCTCTTTGTTAAGAAATACTACCTAGTCCGTTTTTCATTTTTATAAAAAGAACAAAGAATCTGTTCATTTTCCAGAAATGAAAAATGGACCAGGCATTATTTATGACATCTGCCATAACTCTGGCCAGGCAAACACCTCTAGCAGCTCTGGAGCAAAGATTATGTTGGCTGTATTTTTCTCAACTCCTCTGTGTACACGTGTAGGAATTTCTAAATATGTTGATGGCTTTTTGCATATCAGTAATAAAGGGCAGGAGAGCAACACAGAGCAATTAATAATGTTATCCAGTCATGCACTATTACAAGGCTCCTAAAAGATTCAATGAGTGATTAATCACCTGAATGGCTCATTTTCCTTGGAGATCTAATGAACTATTAAGATTGATTTATGAGCCAATTATTTAATTTTTTTTAAATATATGCTGAAATAAACAAATCTGTTGTCTGTCTGTCACCAGATTGTGTCTATGAAACTAAAAAAAAAACAAACGACGAATGGGAAAAAGGAGACAAAGATCAGTGTAATAGACATCGAGCTACAGAGGAAAAACATTAGCTCCTCTTTTGATCTAAAATCTATGACTACAAAAAAAAGCCTTTATATTTCATATTTCTAAGAAGAAGTCATATATATAGGACCTTGCTCACTACAATGGGTCCACAATGGCCATTAATATGCAAATGTAGTCTCTTCTTCTAGGGTCTGAATGTTTTCTGCTCTTAAAGCAATGTGCTAGAAAAGTGTGAGACATCACCAAAACTGTAAAAGTGTCACAGAAGCAGTTCTGAAATCTGTGGAAGAGGGGAACACTGAGATACCTTCTATTTGATCACCTCGTATCTTCCTGTAGGACCCTGGAGCAAGAATATTAAACTCAATACTCTGCTTCAACATACTTGGCTTTCTTACTATTCTTTGTTTACAGAGCCATGATGTTTGCAAGGCCAAATCATGACAGTTTATATAGAGCAGAGGGTAGATCCTGAAGACAGCTGTCATTTCTAACATATCCCTTTAACATTTAATTAAATCCCTTTTCAATTACCTCCCTCTTCCCCGATAAGGGACTCAATTCCAGTGCACAATGTGAAATAACTTTCAGCCTAAAGATGGCACTAGGAACCAGAGAATATCTTCAGGTAAATGCCAAGTGTCTGACCTCTGGACTCTTAGGACATGACTGCTTCTTAGGAGGACAGCAGATTTTGACTGGAACTCTTGGAGAAAAGGCAGAGGGATCAAATAATTTTTCCACAGCCCTCTTCTACTGTATCACATGGACCAATGCAAATAATAATTATGCTATTTAATTGGGAAATAAATTTGCTTTTTTTTAAGAGTTTGCTATGTTCTTGTGGCATAACAAATTCTAATCAGGACAAGTATAACTTAAGTCTTATAAAATACTTATTAGGACTACTGCAAAGGATCTATCAGAACTATGCAAAGGTTGTAATTATAGTAACACTTCTTGCCCTCTGGACAAGAAAAAAAGGCAAGACCCTTATTAATAATGGATGCTTTACAAACACCTGATAGAATGGTAATTTTTGTCCTGCTAGTACATGGGCAAAATACAGATTAAAGACAAAAATTGAATGACAAAAGTAATTTGGGAAAAGCAGCACATGTAATTCTCAGAATAATGTTTTGCTGGTGTACACTTTTGTGCTCTTCAAATCCAATGCTGCTGCTTTAGACACATATGAGATTTGCTCTCACCTATCCAAGTCTCAATTCTGAACTCATTAGTGAGCTTAAAAGAACTCCACTTGTTTTTAGTGGTGCTTGCCTTTAAAGATACTTGAGCTTGACAAAGCACAACAGTAGTAGGTAAATAAAAAGAACTCTGAAAGATAACTAGGAAGAGAAGAGAAGAGATGAAAAGGTTCTTTATGCTGCTTCATGAAATTAAAGTTGAAATACAAGGGCTTCTGCAGCAGGAGCAAAACATAACACATCGGGGTTTTCTTTTTTCTTTCAACTCTGTAGTCTAGTCCTTTACTTTTTCTTTCCCCCTCAACGACTGCCTTCACCACAGTTCAGAGATAGCTGTGTCTCTTTTAGATTTCATTTCTTGAGAAAAGGTCAACAATAGCCGGGAGAACACATTAAACAACTCCTTCTTTAGTTTTTCTGATCAAATACAAAGCTGAGTCTCCCAGTACTCACAGATTTCTGGGCATTGTAAATGCTGGGCAGAGGGGCAGGAGGTCTTAGAAACCCTTAGTCAGAGTAGCTAGAAAAGGTAAAAAGTATTTACACCAAAGAGACCAAATTAAAACATATTAAGTACACAGGTTTCATGATTAAAAAAATGCATAGTTTAGTATATTATTTCCCAATTATTTATCTAGTATTTTTTTCTATTATTTTCCCCATAAAATAGTCCCAAAAATTAAGGCTAAGGCAATGAAAGATGATAGTTTTTTGTTAAAGAAGATCAAAACCCTCTGTTTACAATCGAAGCAGGACTGACTTTGCTTCTCAGTTACTAACACGCTGGGCACAACCCTGTGGGACAATTAATATATCTGTAGTATCATGCAAATCTGACTTCATACAGGGGCTTAATTTCCCTCGTCATCCATCTGGCTGTGTATGCTCTGGCTCAAGTCTGGCACAAGCCTGCTGGCTCTTTGGTATGGGAAACTTCAGCAAGAGGTTATAAAATCACAGAATGTTAGGAGTCGGAAGGGATCTCAAAAGATCATCTAGTCCAACCCCCCTGCCAGAGTAAGACAACCTAGAGCAGGTCACACAGGAATGCATCCAGTCAGGTTTTGAATGTCTCCAGAGAAGGAGATTCCACAACCTCTCTGGGCAGCCTGTTCCAGTGCTCTGTCACTCTCACAGTGAAAAAGTTCTTCCTTATGTTCACCCAGAACCTCCTACGTTCCAACCTGCTCCCGTTCCCCCTTGTCCTATCACTGGACATCACTGAGAAGAGCCTGTCTCCATCCTCCCGACACTCACCTTTTACATATTTATAAACATTAATGAGGTCACCCCTCAGTATCCTCTTCTACAAGCTAAAGAGACATAGCTCCCTCAGCCTCTCCTCATAAGGGAGATGTTCATCTCTTAATCATCTTTGTGTCTCTGCGCTGGACTCTTTCAAGCAGTTCCCTGTCCTTCTTGAACTGAGGGGCCCAGAACTGGACACCCTACTCTAGACCAAAGCAGAATAGAGGGGGAGGAGAACCTCTCTCAACCTACTAACCACACCCCTTCTAATGCACCCCAGGATGCCATTGGCCTTCTTGGCCACAAGGGCACATTGCTGGCTCATGGCCATCCTTCTGTTCACAAGCACCCCCAGGTCCCTTTCCCCTTCTCTGCTCTCCAGCAGGTCAGACCCCAACCTATACTGATACATGGCGTTGTTCTTCCCCAGATGCAAAACTCCACCCTTGCCCTTGTTGTATTTCATTGTTTGTCCCCATGCAACTCTCCAGCCTGTCCAGGTCTCTTTGAATGGCAGCACAACCCTCTGATGTGTCAGTCACTCCTCCCAGTTTTGTGTCATCAGCAAACTTGCTGAGG